>JAAAKE020141693.1:0-13403 GCA_010014785.2 Anisolabis maritima
TGGTTCCAACACCTATACTCCTCGTCCCAAATCTAAAATAACTACGCGTTTTAACCATTTTCGCTAAAAAAAAAAAAAAACTTGAAAAGTTCGTTATTATATTTTATTTAAAAAAAAAAAATGAATATATTGTTTTAATTTTAGTACTAATATAGAAAGTGTTATACATGTATTATATATATTTCAACAAAATTTTTTTAAATTTTAAAACAAAAAGAATTATTTTTAAAATTAGTAACAAAGAGAAGTTAATTTTTTTAATGTACTATGTTAATAGTAAAGGTTAATAAAAGTATTGTTTAATTGAAAAGCAAGTGAGAGAGGGAGAGAGAAAGAGAGGTCGAGAGAAGGAAAATATTAATGAGGCTGATAAATAAATATGTTCTGTGGAAGACTTGAAAGTCGAACTGAATTGTAAATTTTTTCTCATCTATATATACATGTATATCGAAGAGAGTTTGGTTTGCCAAGATGGCTGCTCTCACACTGTTTATATGTGGTAGACATCATGTCGAAGCTTTATTATCGAGTTCAATGCCTGAGGCAAAAGATACTCAAAGTCTTCTTCTGAAGAGAAACCACAAACGAAAAGATGTTGAGGAACACTTGCGGCTGAAAACTTTCGAAACCAGCCTGATCCTGTTCTCTTCTTCTCCTTCTCCTGGTTTCCAATTCTCTCGGAGACTTCTCTTATTCCTACTTTAGAATTCAAAGAAGATACACATCCAGTCTCTTGATTTCAATATAGAATTTTTATTTTGCTGGTTAGACCCATTAACTTACTTGAATAACTTTCAGAGATGACAAAAAATTCTTTAAAAAAAAATTAGAAAAGGGATAAATAAATTGAATGTAGATGTATACTAATTTTTTTAACCATTATTTGTAAAAAACATTATTGCCTTTCAAGTTGATATTAAATTTAAAATAATGTTGAAACAATAAAAATCTTAAATTGACTATAAACATCACTAATATTTTCTAAATTTTAATTAATTTAGACAACATATTTGGCGACGTAGAAATAGGAAATGTCAATCAAATAGGCCATTTCAGTAACCTGACATTTTATAATCCACTATGGCTGCTGTGTAACATGCTGCAATTATTTATCATTCGTTCTTAAATGATTATATTAATATTTTAGGAGTACTTACTTAAAAATGTCTAATTTCAAGACTTGTAATGATCAGACATAGCATAGCAGATCGAATAAAGTAAGGTTTTTTAGAATCGAATCAAAACCAAATCATAAACATCAAAAAAAAAATTAAATGAATTGTGTGACAACACAACATAAGCAGTTAATTGCGATAGAAAGTGTAGATATGACTGAAACTAAAATCAAATACCCTCACCTATGTTCAAAACTCTATATCTTAGGTAAATAATAAATAAAAATATCTATTATGTTTCATATAATGACTCAAAAAATTATTTACGGCAACCAGCAGAATTGTAAGATTATACACACCCAGACTGAGTGCTTAATTTGAACATAGCCTATAATATAAATGAAATGGTTCATTAAAGCCGAAAACAGTGGGATATGAACGAAAAAGAAAACTTTTAAAGTTATGTTTATTTTGCCATGTTAAACTCTATTCACATATATCTACATTTATATATATTTCTATTAGATTGGTGCAGAAAAAATTGCGCTGTTTAACTGTTAAACTTAAAGCAATGTATCTCGGGTTAAAAATAAGTTTATTAATCAAAATAAGAACCATTACAATTTATATATTTTTGCCAACAAGAAACAAGTATATTGATTCCATTTGCATAGAATTCTGGAGTTCTACAACTTATAAACTCTTCGAAGGCTGCTGTTCGGTTGAAGATTTTCTCTTGTAGGAAATTGTCGAAGTGCTTGAAAAAGCGGTACTCGGTTGGAAAGAGATATGGTGAGTAAGCTAAGTGAGGTAGAATCTCATATCCCAATTCGTTTAATTTGTCATTTGTGAGACATACAGTCAAGTGTTATCGTGAAGAAGAATTGGTTCTTTTCTATTGATCACTACTGGACATAAATGTTGCAGTCTTTTGTGCATTTTACTGATTTCATGACAATACTTCTCTGATGTGATGGTTTTGCCAGGATTCAAGAAGTTATAGTGAATCACTCACTCCTTTTGACATTGTTTTTCATTTAGCTCATGAGGCATCCATTTGTAAAGCTTTTTTGTTTTTCTTAGTTGATGCAAATGTCAATGGTCAACGTTTAGTTCATATGCAACCTCTCGAGTAGTTTTACGTGTTTCTGCTTCAATAATGGCCTTTAGCATGTTGTTCTCTATCAGAGAAGGACATCTACGACCCTCCTCATCTTCAAGACTCTCGTCTCCTTTTCAAAATTTTTGGAACCAATGTTGAGCTCTACGTTTATTAACAGTGCCCAGGCCAAATGCTTTGTTGATATTGCGCGCAGCTTCTGCTGCTTTATATCCTATTTTGAACGCATATAATAAAATCGCTCCAAATTGTTTTCTTCCATATTACTTTACTTAAATAAAAAAAAAAAAAATTATAAAACCAGTAATCTAAATAAATAGAGTAAAATTAGATTTTAAAAATGTCGTATTACATGACTATGTTTAGATAAAGGTTTTTCCAAAATAAGCGCCAAAGTTAAATAACAAAAAGCTCAATTTTTTCTGCATCAACATAACACATTCAATTATAATTCTCAAAGTATCTTCCCGATTGTTTCTTTATATATAAATAAATAAATAAATAAATAAATTTATTTAAGACCTGCTTAGAGGTACAAGTCCTCGGTGGCTAGGTCCAATCAAACACAAATACAAATTTATAAATTACATAATACAAAACAACAAACAATTAACAAAACAAATACAAAAAATATAAAAAAAAAAAAAAGAAATATATGCTCATTAACAAATAACATGTTCATACATTTCCATATCCGATATCTTTTCTTAGTTTTTCTATTTTTTTCAGAAGCCTGTGCTGCCATGCCGGTGTTGTGAGTTTCTTCTGAGTGTTGGTTGATTCTGGTTCTTTCTTTCTGGTGTGTATTCTTGTTGTAGTGAGTGCTCCTGTGTAGGTAGATAAGTAATTGTAGTTTTTCCATGGTTGTATTATTGTTTATTTTTATTATGTATGATTGTGTTGATGTGTGATATTGTTGTTTTGATTTGTGGCTCGTTCGGTAGTTTGTGTATGTATGGTCTGACTTCTGTGCTCGTGTTTTTGTATTCTGTGTATATTAGTTCAAATTTTCTTCTATAACTTCTTTTATATTCCTATCTGTTCCATTGGTGGATTCGTGTCGTGGTTGTATTTTTTTTTGGTTGTTGTACCCTTTTTTTGATTGGTTGCTCAGTTCGGTTTCTTCTTCTCTGTCTGTTTCATGGTGTATACATCTTTTTCCTTTTCTTCTCTATCTGGTTGTGTACGGTCTTGTTCTAATAATTGTTGTACCTGTTTTTTGATGTGTTCTAGTTCTGGCTGAGGTATCCTGTTCTTTTTGGTTATTATTATTGATCTGCTAATCTTTGTTCTGTTAAGATGTTGAGTTCTGGGTATCTTTGATGATCAGATAAATATCAGATTTAAGTTTTAAGTGAATTAAGATTTAAGTGAATAAAATATTTATCGAAAAAATAAGAGAGACAAAAACAAATGAAGGATTTTAAAGAAAAGGAAATAAAGGTTGAAACAAATATTTTGAAAATAATTTTTAAAATCAAATTAAATATTTTCTTAGAAAATTATGATTAATATATTTAAGAATTATTAAAATATTTTGTCCTATTCTGGCTGATAGGAAATATGAAGGGTGCCCAGTTATACAGGAGAGAGTTATGCGACGTGCTTTATGTCACGTCCTTTATATTTAATATGGATAATAGATAAAAATTTTTTTAAAATACTGTCCAAAAGTTTTCATTAAATGTCAGTTTATGTAAGAGGCAGATAATCGCTTTTTTAAATTGCTCTTGACTATGACATTTCAGGCAATTCCAATAAAATTTTGTTTGACTTAGATAATAAGTTTCTTTTTTAGCCTTGTCAAGTCATCGTGATCCAGACTAATCAACTTAAAAAGATGGGATAAAAAAAGAAATAGAATTTCAAAAAATAATTGCTTCTGTCAAATCAATTCGATTAAACATTTCTTCCCAACGGACAATTTTCATCTTTTTTAAGACTCAGAAGGTGTGGTGCCCCCTATTCCTGCCTCCTCCCCATTTTCTGGGGATAGAAAGAAGAGGAGGCGACCATGTTTCTTAAAATCTAACTTTAAAGATTTGTTTCCTCCTTTGTGAAGCTATTTATATAATTTATAAATGAAGAATAAATCGGTTTTATTACTAAATAAAAACGCTTTAATTTAAATAAAAATAAAAAGAATATATTTCCAAATAAAGACATGGCGAATCTTAAGAAGTTATTTCCTATCCCTGTACAATCGTGCAGATTGCTCTAAAACCTGATAGAAATTGAAAAATCGAAATGTGGTTTATTCGAGACTACATTCCTTAGATAGTCAGTACGACATATCTTAGTCTGTAATTCTCACTTAGGCCTTTTCAAACTTGACCGAAGTGCGCTCAGCCATCTCTATCCGATAACGCATCTGATCAATTCACGTTCCTGTAGTAAACATTTTTTATCCATATTGCCATGGCTGATACTTCGACTAATAAGGAATAAAAAGTAATTTTATTTTTTTAATTAATCTTTTGTTGATGGAATTGCTTGATATTCATTTATGTCAGTTTTCACTATTTAAAGTTGAGACAAAATTTTAGTTAAATAAATTTATTTAAGACCTGCTTAGAGGCACAAGTCCTCAGTGGCTAGGTCCAATCAGACACAAATACAAATTTATAAATTACATAATACAAAACAACAAACAATTAACAAAACAAATACAAAAAATATAAAAAAAAAAAAGAAATGTTTGCTCATTAACAAATAACATGTTCATACATTTCCACCGAAAGAAAAAAAATAAAAACATGATGAAACATTGCGCGTAATAACACGTGACCAGGAGTACACGACTTATTAGCCATCCCGACATTCGCCTTAAGTCAAACATTATTATTATTAATCTAATCAATCGTACTCCAAAAATACTTCTTTGCATTCTTTTGTACTCCTTTAAAATATAAAAACTTTAACGATTATTGTAAACAACTTTTTAAACATTAGTGAGCTTAAAGTTGTCTATGATTTAAAGTAGGGGTTGCTGCTTAGAGCGAAATCGGCAAAGTTATAGTTAGTTTCTTTGAATAAAAGCATGATTTATTTACTAAATACTCTAAATAAATAAATAAATCAGAGGCGGATTAAATAATAGGCGAACTGAACGGAACCCACGAACCCGCAAGGACCCTCAAGATTCTTATTATTTCTATAACTCATTTTATAAAAGTAAATTAAATCATTACTCTGATTATCTTTTTTCTACTAAGGCCCTTAATTTAATAAGTAATTAATAAATGAATCCTTCAAATAAAAATCACTCTGTATATTAAGAAAGTTATCAAATTAAATTAGTTTAACAAATAGGGCTCCTTTCAAATTTTAACACCCAGCGGCCCCGAGTAAGATAATCCGCCACTGAGTTAAAGTGTTTCTAAGAGTAAGTGAGTTGTTGTGAAAGAATTCACAATTATCAAAAAATAAATTTATTTATTTATTTATTTATTAAAATCTTAAATTGAGGGGCCCACACTATTTTGAACTGCAAATTGATTAATACATCTTAAAGATTATCTGAGTTATTATAGTTGGTTCAGCCAATTAAAAAACTAAGAAAATACATCAGTAAATTTACTAGTACTCGTTAACCTATTTTATTGAAAACCTTCAAGATGTCAGCGACGTGGGTATCTAGCTTAAATTTTCAGCCTCGAGCCTCTTTTAGTTTTTGAGAAATCAAACACAGACAGACCGACATACACACACACAACACACACACACACACACAGAGAGAGAGAGAGAGAGAGAGATCTTTTGCGATACCCATTTTTTTAGACTCATTAGACTTCAAAACATGTATTTCGTTTGAAATCTCGACGTCAATTTTTTTTTGCGATTGCAATACTTTCCTTATACTATGTATTAATATTACATATATAGGTAAAGGAAAGCATAAACTTCATAAACTTCATTTTAATATCAATTGCTTAATATTTTGAATTTTACAATACAAGTTTTTTTAAAGTCTTTTTTGACATAGAAGACTTAGACTTCTATTTTTATTTAAATTAATTGGTAAACACTAAAATTTAAATAAATTTTATCGCCCAGAGCGGGAAGCGAACATTGACTCTTAGATCATTTAACAAGAGCTTTACCTCTTCTCTTAATGATAGGCGCAAAAAAAAGCTTTTTCTTTTATGAGAAAATGATTTTTATAATTAAATGGAATATGTGAAGAAATGAGTACTTCTTGATGTTTTTTTAAATGAGAACTCTCCCCTCCCATCAAATTTGCAATATTATTCTAAAACATAACGCCGTATGATATTTGGAACAGATGGAGTAGATCAGATCATCTAGCAAGAGAGATGATACATGTAACCAATATCCCGGGCAACTCATCTGAAAAAGAGCAAAAATAAATCTTTCACTCTGAAAGTCAGACAAGCTGTTGGATATTATTAGTTTCTCTCTTCACGAGAGTCCGTTTGGGTCGAGAGCCATCATATTTCTTCCCAAAGGGCGATCCTTTTCTAAAATATAGACTTAGTAAGACATAGATACACCTCCAGCTATTTTTTCTATTTTGGTAATACTTAATTTATATAGGAAAATAAGCATACGCTTTTTATCACCATCTAAAGCAAATGTTTAATAATTTATTTTTTCACACAATAGCGAGAGGGATGGCGTAAAAAGGGATAAATGGGAATTTAAAATACATATATCATTTATATTAATTTAATTATAATTTTTAAATTTATTTTTAAACTAAAGGTCAAAGATTTATAGAATAAAAATAAGGCTTATTTTAAAACAAATTGCAAGACTCTCTGACCCAACTTAGGCTTCCCTCGATATTTTATGTAGAATTTTTTAATTAATAAAGTAAAGTTAGGTCTCCAGGTATAAATACCTGAAGACCTAGGGGGTATAAATACCTGAAGACCTAACTTTGCTTGTATTTTTTTATATATTTTTTTTTTTTTATGGACAAAAAGTGCCAACAAGTGAGACCTTTCAAAAGAATAATCTTTGCAGTTAGATTTAAGAGCTATCGATTGGGTCATTCATAAATAGGGTTAACCAAAAAGAGACTATCTAAAATGAATTTACGCAAATATGAGACATAGCGCAATCGATCTCTCCCAGCTGAAAAACGAGTAATTTTACAAAATTTTATAAAAATCATTAGAGCCGTTTTCAAAAAAAAAATTTACTTATATACATACAAACATATATAGGTACAAAGACTGTCCGCGCGTCAAGAAAATCACAATGAAAGGAAAATAATATTTAATTTTCCATTCATTTTTTTATTTAATCTGTATACATATATACAGCGATGGGCAATATACTCTAAAAAGAGGATCTAGATCCGATCCGCAGATCCGGAAAAGGAAATTGATCGCGATCCTCAATCTGATCCGATTTCCAAAAATTGGATCTAAATCTAAATCCGCGATTCTGGATCGGATCTTGGATTTTAAATCCGATCCTTTGAAGATTAATCCATCGAATTACTTCAAAGACAAGACTTTTTTCATTACACAACTTTCTATTGTTTGTTTTGAAATTAAATATACTTATTTTGGATTAAAAAAATTTTTTTTGAAATCTTTTTCAGCATCTAAGGTCATTTAGACTCATTATTTATTTATATTAATTATTTTGGATTAAAATTATATAGAAAATGGGCTATATTCTTGAACAATTGAATTATTTATTTATTTAAGGAGGCATCCAGCAGTTTATTCTTAATATTGTGTGAAATTATTGTATATTTATATAATTTTATACTGCATATATAGACAAAATTTTATAAAAGATATATAAGCAGGTTCACAGAAAGGTTTACTTTTTGGATTTGCTTTTAGATTGGCAGTTCATTTCAAGACAGATGCCTTGCAGGTGGACCTTGATAATTAATTTTGATGAATATATTGTTAAAATAACTAGACACTGGTTATCATAGAAAAAATAAAAATAATAAAAATTTTACATATTGGAATTAAAGAAAATTGGTGATGGTTTATTGCTAAGAGTCTGATTATTTGTTGACTCTTTTGTGGTCACATTCAGGCTCTCTTTGTTTGCTGTTCGGGAGTTATCCTCTCGATCTTCACCGTTTCACGCTCGCTAACGGACTTTAATGAATAACATTCTAATAATTACATCCAACATATAGACGACGGAAATAAAACCTGAGAGTATGTTCCAGGCACAGTCTTTTTTTAACATTGCTTTGTTAGATAATAGAAACACACCAATTACTGGTCTTAATAAATCGCCTGCCGAATTAATATATAAAGTGAGGTAAAAGAAAAAACTACCCATTAAAGTAAACAGTGATGATCATAACAATTTCTTGTATAGGAAGAAGTTAGATGAGAAAAGAAACATATATAAATATTATTATGATCGTCATACAAGATCAAGAAAATGCTGTGATTACAACCCGGGTTATAGCATTGTCGTGACCCTGTTGAACAGTAGCGGTTTGCTCAGGTCATCGCAAAAGAACAATAAAACACATCTGAGTTGGATAGCTTCCGTAAGACCAGGAATCTCTACCACAAATCCATCAATGAAGCGAACATGGCATTCGATCAAAAGAAATGCGATCAACTGACATCCTGTCCAAAGGGAAGTCTTCAATTCTGGTCCTTAGCCAAGGCTGTAGACTTTGCCCATCTTCAATTCCTGAATTTGAGGATGAAAAAGTGGCTACAACTTCATTCGACAGTTCAAGTCTTTCTTCGCGTCTAATTCCACTATCGATGGAGAACTCAACGATTGCGACTCGCCGATCAATAATTCTAGAAATAGTAGTGAAAAAATCCAGTTTAGACCCCAACAAATAAAAAAAAATCATTAAAGAATTGACGATAGATAAATCTGCGGGGCATAAGATAAAATAATTCCCCCCTCCATAGCCGAGACGTTAAAGATATTGACATTATCAATATTAATAACCTTAAAAGCCAAGTGGTATGGGTTCAGATTCCAGACAGTCCGTTGAAAATTTATTTAAATTATTTGGCAAATTGATGTAAATAAATATACTTAGATAACACGCAATGTAACTAAAATATATTTGTAGTGGTTTAAAGTCTATATGGCTTCAGTTGCCGAAAACTTAAAAAAAACACCATAAGAATATCATCTAATAAATACCAAATACAAGATTATATACAAGACAATTTCACAAATCTAAAAGCAAATCCAATTAATGTAAATTCCACAAGTTCTGATTCAAATATTGTTCCTGTTATTAATAAATATTTTACTTTATGTACAATATCATTTATTGTAAGAATCTCCTATTGGTTTTTATTATTTCGCATACCCCTAAACGACTAATCACGTATTCTATGGGGGATATGCGTACCCCAGTTTGGAAACCGCTGTTTAAAATGTTCTTTTCATGACGTTACCTATGTAAAAGGCCCCTCATATAAATAGGCCTCAGCTGATCCACACTAAGAAACTCATTTAATGATTGATTAATATCCTGTAAAAATTTTAACTTTGATTCATTAAAGGCAAATAAAAAGGTCGCTTTATCAAAAGCGCCAAAAATTGTGACGGCAAATATTGAATAGCTGCCGGGTTAAAAACAAGCCAATTATTTTATTAAAGCCAAACATGTCAAAATTCAACTATTTATTATAGTATTATTTAAAAAAAGTTGGTTAGGCGGCTTATAACTACCATTAAATAACATCACTGTCGGAGACCTAGCTAAAACATTTTTTGGGGTGGGGGGATTAGGGGCCAAAGAAAATTTAATTTTTCAAAAATAGACCTACATTTGTAAACTTGTACTTTGAAATTTGCTTCTTATAAATATCTGTCATAAATTCCCACTAAATCTTTCCAATAATTAAATTTTTATAGTGGCTAAATCTAAGACAACACCTTGACTTAAAAAGTAAAAAAATTAAAATGATCACTCGCCTCTTAATATTTTTTTAAATATTAAATTTAGTATTGCACTTCATATATTTTATTCCAAGAAAAACACTTTTTTCATATTTTATTTTTTTTAGAGATAACTTGAAATTTAGGTGTGATTTTTATCTCAATTGACTTACTTTTGATACGTAGTCAAGTCAAAGTTTGGAAGGACAAAGTGATAAAAGAATATAAAAAAATGAAATAAATGAAGGTGAAATGTTAAATCCGGAACGGTATGTCATTAAAATTGCAACATCTAGATCTATATATCCACATCCTGCTAACACGAGGATACTTAAATATTACATGCAGGTCATAATGTATGTATCAATTGTGACAGCATCACGGCTGGATGGTCAGGGTCATCCCGAGGTCATCATTGGCATTTAATGGTTCGAAAAATTCCTAGCAAGCCTAGTTAAACTAAGAGAAGACCATGTGGAGCAGCCTTTGCCTGAGATTAATTCTGGGTGGGTACTATTCTTTTCATTATTTTAGAGAGATTATAGCAATAACAGCATTTATTCTTTTTTTTTCTCTTTTTGGTTTTTGGATTATTTTCCAAGTTTCCAGTCAACGCTTGGCTATTTATCATCCAGAAACGTGCGAGGATGTTTTTGATTATTTTCCAATATTTTATAGAATGTGTCAAAATGTCAAATATATATGTTTCTTATTTGTCAAGAAAAACCTGAATCTTTCCAATTTGAGAATTCCGATCGGGATAAAATTATTTACATAAATTGAGTTGTTTCCGAAATCGATGGAAAACATTTGAAGGGTAGGGTGTTTTTCAGATTTATGAAAAATCTGACACAATAATTAGGAGAAAGGCGTGATCCCTGGGTTATTGAAGCCCATCCCTTTTTTTTCACATAAATGAACTCAAACTGAAGTTGCCATTAAGAGGGATGTTCATAAACTAGGTTTGATCATATTGAAAGATGAGTATCTTGAGTGAGATATTATGATGGATTTTCGTATTTTTCGTATTTTGATTTAACGTTCACAGAATGTAAATTGATGTATTCTTTTGTTGACCTTCATAGTTCCACTTTATAAACTAAAACCCCAACAATAAATCAGAGGTTCCTATTGCGTTTTTTTTCAGGTAATTAATATTATAATGAGACAAGCAATTTTTGAGTTATATCGGTTGTTGTATAGGATCGAATAATTACTTTGTAGTGGTAAAGTGTCACAAGTAATTATTCATTTGAATCATCGCAACCTTTCTACTTCCCTATAACACCAGGGGGTGATAATATATGTCTCTTAATCACAAATATTTTCATATTTAAGAATTTCTACATAAGTTCAAACATACAAAATCAAAATATAGGTATCTCTTTAATTATTAATTTTATCGATATAATACCAATACATATTGTTCTAATCAACATTCTGAACAATCCTTCTTTGAAAAAAAATTTGTACATCTTAAATCATTAAATTAAGGTCACACTTGCGTTTTTACTTTCTCTTACCTATATATGAAATACATAGTGAGAAAGTATTGCAATCGCAAAAAAATCAATGTCGAGATTTCAACGGCAATATAGGTTTTGAGTTCCCCTAAGTTTAAAAAAAATAGGCCTCGCAAAATGGTCTCTCTGTATTTGTGTGAACAAGATTTCTTAAAAACGTTCGTGGCTAAAATTTTATATTTAAGCTAGGTAAACATGTCGCTTGTACATCAAAGCTTTTCAATAAAAGTGACCAATGGATACTAATATTTTACTGTTTTTTCTCAAAATTCTTTCTAACGATTTTGATTAAAATTCATATATCAATTATTTTTTAGATGATCTTTGAAAAGTATTAACCCTTATCCCTCCCAAAATTTTTGAAAGCCACTTTACTCTTGTACGTTTTTAGGTTTTTTTTTGGGAATTTCTCTTAAACCATTCTAACGATTTTGATTATATTGGCTGTACATATAATAAATTAGATAATCTTTAAGAGGTATTAATCATTTTCTACCTCAAAATAGTGAAGCACCCTCTTTTTAAAAGCTACTCTAAAAGCTTGCACATGATATGCCACGCGCACCACACTTGCGCAGCTGATTGGCTACTCTCTCTGAAAAAAGTGCGCGTCATATGAAATTTATTAAACAAAATAAATTCAAGTTGGCTCTACATTGAACGACTGCCTAGGGAGCCCCAGGCAAAAAATCTGGTATGTCACTACATCACTCAGCCTTCCTTACTATGCAAGACCTGGAGTTGAGTAAAACGCAACCCAGACCCTCCGATTATTCATCTCATTTTAAAATACATGTATAGTTTCTCCTCTGCCAAGCAAAAAAAAAAAAACGGTGGCACCTGAGATGACCTGCACCTCGAGGATAGCAGTAAAACCGTTACGGGACACCACGATGTCGGGCTTGACCTACGCATCACCATTTGCGATGAGGGGTTCCTCCAGGACATCGTAACCTCCCTCGCGGAGTTTAGCCGCTATTGTCTTAATAAGGGCGTTGTGGCGCATTAGGCGCATTAGGCAAAAGTTGTGCGTACGCCAACATGACTGCAGTATGTGGGTTGCAGTCTCTGTTGCGCCACATCCTGCTTTGCAACGAACATCCACCGGACCACGCCTTACTCCACGAGACCTCCGCTCACGCGTAGGTAAGGAATTAACCCATACGCGCATGTATTGGACATATTCTCTGGCAGGAACTTTATCAGCGCGCTCCCTTATCTAGGTGGTGGACACCTACTGAAGTGGAGCACCACGCAGCTCTTTGCCGTCCACAGAGGAGTGGACACGAAAGAGAAGGTTATAAGATATATGATGTGCGTTTAGTCACACAAGATTTTTTCGATAGTAATTAGAAAAATCTTGTTCACATACACAAATTTTCTCAGAATTTTTTTGGAAAAATACAGTAATATTACAGTAATATTTAACATGTTTTTTAATAATATCTATCCTATATATATCTATATAAGAAAATAATCTACGTTTAAAATTTTTTATTAGGAAGAGCGAAAAGAAGAATTAATACAAAGGTATTTTTATGCAATAAAAAAAGTTTGATTAAATTGAATTTATATAAAGAAAATAATTAATTATTATAATACAACAAACTTAACTACTACAGATTTAAGAATAATTTTTTTTTTGTTTATTTATGGTGTATTTGGCTGCTAGGGACTCTCGACTTTACAAATAAAAGATATTGGGTTGTTCGGAAAGTCATTTCGTTTTTTTTGGGGAACATGAAAGACAGTTTTCGTATAATGAATAAATAT
>JAAAKE020141715.1:0-13402 GCA_010014785.2 Anisolabis maritima
TCTCTCTCCTAAGATAAATACACATACTGAGAAAGCCTATCTTCCTTAGCTTAAATAATGTAGTAGAATTAGGTATGGGATTACTGGAACATACCCTGAAAAATTTTTTCCGAGGCCAAATCTAATATATGAGGAGGAAGGGGGTGTTCCAAAATAAATTCACCTTTAAGAATATAAAAGACTATATCGGGGGGTGGGGGAGGAGTCCCCTCTCCTCTCTACGTCCTTGGATTAGTTAACTAGAAATACATAAACAAGAGAAGTTAGAATTAGAAAATCAAGTAATTTAACAGTCTATCGTTAGCTGGCTACACTGAGTGCTTAAAAATGTATCCCTATTCTTGAAAGCGCCTCGGGTAAAAAAACACGGAAGGTTTCGGAATGAAAAGAAATTAGAAAATTCATAGAATATATAATGATTATTGCCAAAAGTTGGCCATGCATTTTGTTTTTGTTTAAAATATAAATATATAATTTTATTTCAATGCGAGCGTAATTGTGACCGGCACACAGACGCCTCTTATCATGGACTTTTGTGACTTCAATTCCCTTAAAGTATGATTAGCCCATTAATCATAAATTAACTACAGTAGAAATCCGTTTCTCACTCTGGATCCTCAATTACCTGGACGGAAATAAAATAAAGACTATCAAGCAAACGAAAATCAGAAATTGTATTTTTTCGCAACTGGTTAGTTTTTTTAAGCTTTTTTTACATATGTATATATTTTATATAAGTTTTTGGTGAGGGTCCTAGAAGGCAGGTTGCAAGAAAGAAGCCAAAGCCGAAATGAAACAAAATTTCGGGCAAAATTTATTTATCCATTTTGAGTCACTAATAGATTTTGTGTAATTATGCTCCAAAGTTGTCTTGTATGGTACATAATAATGAATCTATATATACATATATATTTTTTATATTACAGGAGGTGACTTAACTGATTAAACTATTAATTAATGGAAATGCAATTTTGCCACTGTTTAAAATAATTGCAAAACTAAATGAAATGGATTAAATTATTATTTACAGTGAGTGTCTTGTGCCAACATATGAGTTTTTATTTTTCGAAAATTTTATAAATACAGATAGCTTATAAGTAAATAATGATGGACGAGTAAATTTTGTCCGAAAATTCTACTTTCGGCTTTGTTTCATTGGTGCAATCTGCCTGGTGCTTGCTTTATCAAACTTCAAACAGTAACTTACAAGTTTATTTTTTATATATATTTAAATTTATGAATTTATAATTCATTCTAGTTATCCGTTTTTTTTTTTTTTTTAATTGTTATTTGATTCTTGGTTCTAATTAGTCCGGATAATGAAGTTTCTACTATATAGAACTCTTCAGATGTTTTAAAAATAAAACAACGAATTGCTATTTTTTGTCAAAATTATTCATTTAAGTGAATTTTATCCAGAATATTTCGGAGGCATGCAAACACTCTTCTCAGTAAATATCTAAAATAAACTTTGAAATTAATTAACAGGATGAAATACATGGACAAGATAGATTAAAAATATAAAATACAAATACACATCAACATAGTAATAGGGAAAAGTGGGTTTTGTATTTGTATTTTCTGATTTTAATCTATCTTGAACATATATTTCACCCTATTAATAAATTAAAATTGTATTTTAGTTTTCCGTTGACAAAATATTTGGAATAAAATTCAATTGAATTGCCAAAAAATTAGCAAATCGTTGCCATATTTAGAATTACTATTTGACATCTCAAATGTTTTATTTTTACATATTCTATTATTTTATTATTGAGCCAAATATGCAATATATTTAGAAAGATAAATTATTTGTTAAATTTACGAATACCAAATTTAATTAAAATAAAATTCCTCTTTAAATTGCTCTAGGATAAAAAATTGTTCTTTACAAAAAGAAAATATAAAAATTTTGTTTATGTGGTTTTACTTAAAAAATAAAGTCCAGCTATTATTCTTTTTTCCACTTCGTTATTTTTTTTTTCGAATTTTTTATAGAAAGATAAATATCCTTAATTAACTCTTAATATCTTTGGTAGTGAGCTGATCTCATTTTTTTATCCCGGCTTCTTTTCTATCTAAAAAGGCCATATCTACTCTAACCTAATAACTATGAGCGTTCCAGAAAGGAGTTTATTATTATTTTCCCCTCGGTTGAGATTCACTTTTTGTGCTTTGATGTTTGCATCCATTTTCTCTTATCATTCCGTCTCACCTGATGCTCGTCAAGTTATTAGATTTGATCTAGGGAAAAAAATCTCGTTAAATTAAATAAACAATTGGAAATAAAATTTTTATTATACATTTGGAAAAAATCTTATAAAATATATTGTTTTTTCGTTCTTATATTTTTTTTACCTTTATTTTTTCTGGAAAAATACTCGATTTTTTAATGAAACATATTTCTGTAGATACTCAAATTCGTTGGGTCGTATAGGCTCACCTAACAGGATTGTCGTTTATTTGTATTCATTGAAATTTTCAATGTCTTTTTTTACTTTCTTTTATAGGTAATATATAGTGGAAAAGTTGCAAAAAAAAATCAATGTCGGGATTTCAACGGAAATATTCGTTTTGACGTCACCTGTCTAAAAAAAGTGAGTGTCGCAAAATAGTCTTTCTGAGTGTGATTTCTCAAAAACGAAAATACTCGTGGCTGAAATGTTATATTTAAGTTACCTATCCATGTTGAAGTTTTTCAAAATAGTACTAGTATTTTACTAATGTAGTTTTTTAGCTTTAAAAATAGTTTTTTTTCGACATCTGAGAGCTTTTCAGTTCTTATTTATTTATTTATATTAATTGGAAGTAAATATAATATAAATTTTGTCGATCAGGGCGGGAAGTAAACCACTGAAACGAGTTTAAAGTAGTTGTTAATAAACTCTATTTTTATGGCACTTAGAATGAATATTTAAAAAAATCTCGGAACCAAGTTTATTGTTAATATTTAAGAAGAATTATCCCCAGAGTAGAGGTAAAGATTTTGCTTATGATTTAAGGGTCATTAGTTCGCTCCCGGCTTAAACGAACAAATTAATTTAAATCATATTGGCTACCAATATGTCTAAGTTGCCTTTGATGCCGCAAAAGATAAACGTGAATCTGCATTTTCTGTTCTGATATCTGTGGTCATTTAGACTCCGTCTTTATTTATTTAAATTAATTGGTAGCCAATTTAATATAAATAAATTTTTGTCGCTCAGGACGGGAAGCGAACCATTGACCTTTAGTACGTGAAGCAAGACCTTTACTTCTGCACCAAGGGACAGGGCAGTTTTTGATTTTAAAAGTGTAATTTATAGGGACGACATTTCCACTCAAATTTATTTTATATTCAGGTTAAAATCACTTAACAATTTTTCTGAGAATTCCTTAAGAATAAATTGATTCCTCTTTCGAGTAATATTTCGTCTCTGTAATTTTAAAAAACATCCTGGATTATCTCTAGATCCTCTAAAAATTAACTACCCAACCCACTCACTCTTTTCAAGAGTTTGTTCATTTAAAAAAAAAGCTCCAATCTTTTTTTTTTTTTTTTTTTTGATTTCGCTAGATTCTATTATATACTCAAAAGATATATTAGAGTAGACTCATTTTCTTAACAACCTTCATTCTCCTTCTTTGACGCTAATTTGATGTTTCCTTCATCTCTTTAGAATCTCTTCTCTGGCTTGAAATCGGGCTCCTCTCTAATTTGAAATTCATTTAATTTATTCAGGAAAGGATGATGGGTTTAGGTTTAGGATTAGGTATAGGTTTGGAATTCCACCTGGGCGTGAAAACGATATCCCTTTGAACCGATATCCAAATATTAAAGAAGCTCTTTTTTTTTTTTTTGCAACTAAAATAAACAAAATAGTCGTGATGGTGGGTGTCTAACTTTTATTTTCTTAAATAAAATTTCCCATCAAAAGGAAATCTAATTTAAAAATATATTGATGTAATGTCAATAGAATTAGAAATCGAACATCGAAATTGACAATCCATTTTTTTAACAGAACGACATCTTTATATAAATAAACACAATTTTTTTGAAAATGGAATTGGCCATTTTTCGAAGGGCATAACCCTTAGAGTCATTTTATTTTTTTCCAATAATCATTCCATTGCGCCTTTCAAAATATTGTTAAAATATATTGAATATATTAATATTAGAAATATCATTAAAAATTCGTGTTTTTATCAAAAAAAAAAAAAAAAATTTGTTAAACTTTCTTCCGATTTATAAAACCAAATTATGAAGGTGAATCTATGTAAAACGTCACAAAGTTTGCTTTGCCCGGAAAAATTGTATGTCAAAGGCAAACATGCCTTGGAGATATCCACCTCCCGACTTGGGGAGTTATCAGATTAAGACTCCGAAGTCAATCCAAACCAAACACCAACACGATTACATCCAATCAACCCTTTACTAAATCTCAAAGGTAATCACAAGTGACATCCACCGGAGAAAATTGAGGACCAGGTAGACTGCGATCCCGGAAACAAACCACAACCGTCATCACATCCTAACCGTCCACTCTTGATAATGGCTCAAATATATATATATATATATCTTCACTCATTTATGTCAAGGGTTGAGACGTTGCGGTTATTCTAGAGAGAAACTTTCATGAGGCCTTACTGTGGTGGGTTATCGTTTTCTTCTCCAGGAGGAGGAATCATTTATGAAGTCCCCTCGGCAATCGCCTCTTCACATATATATCCTTATATATATGTTCTGGTTCTGGAAGGGCCAAATATTATATATCCACGGCTGGATATAGAATATTTGGAATAATGTATTCACAGGGTGGCCCGCGTTGAATTTCGAGATTAACTCGACGTTTCGGCTCTCCTTTTGGAGTCATTTTCAAGAGTAGTGGAATAATCCGTTCCCACTGAAATTATTATCGCCAAGTTTCAAAAGATCTGGCCTAATGGAGAGGAGCGGTATATATTAGAGAGTATTTTTACCGCTTCCTAGGAATGCGCTTCAAATTTTAATAGCTACTTAGGCATTTTTATGTATATAAATATGTTAAGTTTTCCTTTTCCGAGTGGTTCTAGAGATATAAGACAAAATATACAAAATGCACTGCAAGATTTTTTTGGCATTTTTGTGAGTCTTGTGACTTGAAACTTAAAAATATTTCTAAAAATTATGGAGTTAAATATTTCATGATCATAATTCTTTTTCCTTACTAATTATTTTATATAATAGTGTGGAAAAGTAAAAATGGTCCCAGATTCTCAAAATTCAATTTGATTTGCTCTTTTTTTAAATGATAAATATAAACACATTAGACCTACAATTATTAAAACACAGTAAAATTTGTTGAAAGGTAAATAATTCAATACGATATTTATTAAATTCCTTATATATATTTTTAACCTTTAAGATAGCCTAAACTAGTCAATAATAATCATCACCTGTATACTTGGCCTTGTTAGTACACAAAGATCATGCAGCCTGTCGTTGTAGATAAATATCGACAAGATTATTATTATCAAGTAGGGCAGTTACATGGACGAACCTCGATTGGGAGGACCAAGCAACAAGCTTGAAGAGGACATTATCAAAACATAGTAATAATTTTCCAATATATATTTAAACAATATTATTCAAAATTTAAGCAAGAGGTTTCTAAAAGAATACGACATACATTATATCATCTACATTTCAATTCCCGTATTTTCTTTTCAAATATGGATTCTTTTTATTTTCCCAGGAAAATAAAACAACAAATCGTTCTATTCATTGGGTATTTTGTTTCCCCTATTGACCTCTTTCCGAGTTGTTTCTTTAAAGCTTTCGACGCCTCGAAACTAAGTTAGAAGTCGAATCAGAGAAATTGAGCAAAAAGTCAAAAATGAACAGCTTTTAGAAAATTATCTTCTATTGATAAAATATTACTCGATTTCTTATACTTTTAAATGTATTACCTAGGAAAATAAATTTATTCTAAGAATTAATTCGTCGTACTAGTTTTAGTAATTAATAACTTTGTCTTCCTAGAAATCCTCCTAAGTTTTAAAGAGTAGTTAAACCATAAAACCAGATTATTACGCTCAAAATAGAGTGGTTTATCTTTATAATAATGATATATAATATAATAATTTCTCCTTGGTCTATCCATCAGATTTTTATGATACTCATCATATCAAAATCTTCTCGCTAGAGCTATTAGCAAAATAATTGTAACTTTAATTAATTTTTGATTTTTTCAGTCACCCTAAACCCGTAGCTTTCAATATTGGATACATGGGCAATTCAAGAATGAGAATTAACAGAGAAGTTTTTAACTAGGT
This sequence comes from Anisolabis maritima, assembly GCA_010014785.2. Taxonomy (NCBI): domain Eukaryota; kingdom Metazoa; phylum Arthropoda; class Insecta; order Dermaptera; family Anisolabididae; genus Anisolabis; species Anisolabis maritima. The sequence continues at coordinate 6,295 of JAAAKE020141715.1, forward strand.
AATTTAGTCTTTCTTATTGTTATTATAATATAAATAAGATATTTTTGCCCTGAAGTGGGTTTTTTCCATCTACTTAACTGCTTTATCCCTCGCTAATCTCCTCTTCAAGATCATTAATTAATGAAAAAAACCGTTTCTGCAAAATAAATGTTATGTTAACCCTTGATTATTTTAATATCTCCAAATATAATTTTTAGGTTGACAATATAAAAAATATAGAAAAAAAATATGGATTTACGATTTATTCTTTTTTCTCATACAAAATATATAAAAATTAATTCAAATACTTAGCCATTGAAAATATCTCTAATTTTATAATAAGTTTTCAAATTAAATCAAACGTGTGCTTATTTAATTTAGAATATAATAATTCTTTACAAAAAAGCATAATCATAAAAATAAAATTCTATATGAATTTAAAAAATTATTACGTGTAAAGTTCGCTTTGACGGAATTTTTTTCCAAATGGCTATTTTACGTGATAACTACTAGTCTCCGAAAATCAAAATTACCGAGAGACGATTCTTTCCCATAAAATATTAATAAATATTTGTTCGTAATGCCTTTTTTTGCTCGGATAGCAATCGATATATATGTTGATGGCCTACAAATATCCGTTTCCTGTCGGGAATACAAATGAAAATAGTCGAATCCTTGGACAGCTTATACGTGCAAAATTTATATTTATTAACTTAGCAGTTGGAATCCAAAAATGCAATACGATTTTTAAAATTAGAACCATGTCAAAGGTTTTATTAAAGCCAAATCTCTTGTCATTTTAATAATGTGTGAAACGGAATTAATTTTCCTCCCGTTTCTACCTTTCTTCTATACATTATAATTAACTATTAACCCAAGCTGGCAAGCTTCACTCTGCCTATTTTATGTGCTATATTAGTTACAAGATTTTTTTTTTATTATTCCTAATAGTTTTTTGTTGCATGCTCATTTAAATATGAAATAAACATTAATAATCAATTGGTATATTTTAGAGAGTAAAAAATTTACTCATTAAAATACAGATTCAAAATTATTCTTATTTTTTTATTGATTATGTTAAAAATGTTTCGAATATATGCATGGATGGATATAACTAAATATCTTAGACCGGTGAAGTCGTGGAGAGAATCTAAAAAAATTCGAACAATGCTGAATCTGAGAATAACAGAGCACACAGGTCTAACAGTGAAAGAAAAATAAATAATGAACGTATTTATATATTATTATATAAATGAATGATGTTATTATTTAAATTAATAAAAAAAAAGGATACGGTTTTGAATAGGCAATATACACAAGGCAGTAGCCTGAATATGCTGCCTATTATAAAGGTATTATTTTGTTAGTATAAAAATTCACTTAAATATTATATGTTTATCCATTTATATCTTATATACATGGTTTGTAAATTTATACTTATTTTATACACATTCAAAAGTCTGATTTTGCTATGTGTAATGTATGTACATCCCCGGTATATTTTCCCTTTTTTTTTTTATTAATTAATCTGATCTCACTTTTAAAAATAAATGCCAAACTCTCCTTGCGACCTATGATTTCAACCCCATCATGGCGCGATGTTCGAAAGCCAATCAGCAGCCTGTCAGAGCAAACATTTTTGGATTTTAACATTGAATAGATCTGTAGAAATTAACATTAGCTATAAAACTAAAACCTAAAAGCCTTTAAATAAATAAATAAAAAAAAAAAAAAAAAAAAAGCAAAGGAAGATTATGAAGAATAAATAAGAGTGAAGCACTTATAAACTGTCCGAATTTTGAATACATAAAGAGGCAATTTGGATTATTATATAATTTGAAAAAATATTTTAAACGAAGACTTTAAATAAGAGGAAGTAAAAACAAGTGCAATTGCTAAAAATGTTCAATTAAAAAAATCTATATATTATTTTACTTTTTTTTTGTATTAAAATGAAATCCAATGAAAATTAACAAACAGTGTAAAAAAAATCGAGAGTGGCCTCTCTTCGAAAGAAAAAAAAAAGTTTCAGATAAAGTGCCACTTCCGGTTGCCGGAAATAGTTCAAAAGTTGACCTACGAATTTACCGTAATACTCGTATGTTATATTTGGTTAATATCCATTAAAGCATGCTCGAGTTATCGTGTTAACGAATAAACATTATTCGAAAAAAAGAATTTTCGAATTCAGGGAGGTCAAAAAATTCAAGAACAATCAAAATCTCCGAATTTTTAAACGATTACAATGCTTTTCTTATATTATGTAAACGCGAAAGTAAAAACAAAAGTATTTCTCGAAATCAAAAGTACTCCAAGAAAGGGTATTAGTATTTGATACGAGGGTTGCCTTTTATATTTCGGGATTGCGCTAAACTAGTGCTGCTATCTGGCAACTGACGCTTCTATCGTAAAGTTTGACATTTTTGATGGTATACGTACTCAGAACGTATTGACATACGAACGCTATTTGTGTAGTTTACAATAATTTGAAATCATCTCGGCTAAAAATGGAATTAAATCGTAAACATTTTCGAGCGATTATTTTTTCTAACTTTAGACGTGGATTAGCCCAACAGCAGTGCGACGATGAACTTAATTCGACTTTTGGCGATGATGCACCATCAAGGATGGTTTGCTGACTTCAATCGTGGCCGTAATTCGGTTAAGGACGAATTTCGTGAAGGTCGTCCAAAATCGGTTGTTGTTCCAGAAAACATTGATGCCGTGCGTGAACTGATACTGCAAGATCGTCATGGGACTTATCGTGAGATTGAGGTTTCCTTGGGCATTAGTGGGACCAGCATACATTTTTTGCATGAACATTTTGCCGTCTAAAAGATTTGTTCGCATTGGATACCACATAATTTGACAATCGCTCAAAAACAGGCTCGTGTCGATTGATCGAAAGAAATTCTCAAAAAATACGATGGCGGTTCTTCCAAACACGTCTGACATCATGACAGGTGACGAATCGTGAATCTACGCGTATGATCCCGAAAGTAAACAGCAGTCGACTGTATAGGTCTTTTAAGATGAGCCAACAAAAGTTGCTCGTGCACGAAGGACTTCGAAGCAAATGGTCGCCTTGTTTTTTCAGAAAAACTGGAATTGTGGCAACCGTTCCTTTAGAGAAACGTGGAACGGTCAATCCTGAATGATACAAAATCATTTGTTTGCCACACGTCTTTGAAGAAATAAGGAAAACCAACCGGCGAAGACGGATCATTCTTCACCACGACAATACGAGCTCTCACAAATCGGCTTAAACAAGCGACTTTTTGAGCACTCAAAACGTCGATTTGATGGGTCATCCGCCGTATAGTTCAGATTTGGCTACCCCAATGACTTCTTTTTATACCCGCATATCAAGAATAAATTGCGATTTATTTGTTTTTTAACACCTGAAAAAGCGATTGATGCGTTCAAAATTCATGTTTTGGAGGTGCCTCAATCGCGAGTGGGAAAAGTGCTTCGAAAATTGGTTCAAACGCATACAAAAGTGTATTGATCTTCATGGAGAATATTTTGAAAAACAATAAAGTCTCTTTTTTGATCTCAAATCCCGAAATATAAAAGGAAACCCTCGTATGTTATAAATATAAATATAAATTTCTTAGAAAATTTAAATTCATTTCGAGCAACTTGTTAAAAACGTCGAAAGAATCTGATATCTTCATGAATTCTCTTCCAAGATCGGCCACTGGTCTATGGAAATGATAATAATGTTTAAAATATTCCAACTATTTTTCAGTTTGACATTATCTATGAGAAAAATTATTATAAATTTGAAATACAACATATCGGCATTTTAATAAGATTGATGAGCTGAGCTGGCATAAATCTGATCGACGATCGGAGACAGGATCCATGCCCAGGGCACACTCATCCCCCACCCCCACCCTGCCTCTATTATTACCCCCCAAAAAAAAATGATAGCCTTCGGCTTGGTTAGAAATATCGTCAGCAATCCGAAATGAGTTTTCTTTTCCTTCAACGAAATAATTTTAAATTTAAATCAGATATATAATATACAAGGGTATGTATGTATATATTTATCTAAATGGAAGGAATGAAATCTTAGACTTTTATTTATTATTCTTGATGATCTTTCTAAAATTACTTTCTTTAATTTAGCGTAAAAAATTCAAATGTATTTAGATTTATCATTATATCATTATCCTTTAAAAAATTTTTTACAAGGAAAATGATAATATAGTCGGGTCATAGGAATAAGATACTCCTGAGGAGGGGAGGCTGCCTTGTCAGAGTTCCTCTCAATCTTTGAAGGCTTTGTCTCATTTCCATTAATTTAGTTTAAAGGCATCTTGAGGTTGTTTCTTCTATAAGTAGTAGTACTATAATGAGGAAGTTACCGGAAGTTAGGCAACCAAAATATCCATCTCTTTTTAATAATTGTTTCAAGAGTGGACCATTTTTTAGGAAGATTTAATAATTAGGCATGTAGAAACCACTCTAAAGAAAAAATCTTTTAGTGAGTTGGTCATTAGGGTTGCCTTCCTTCAAGCAAACAAAAAAAACGAAGGAATTTATACAGCCTTGTAAATTTTACTATTTTTGCTTGCTCAATCATTTTATTTTAATTTTTAAGAATAATAGTATTAAACATTTTTCATTTGAAATAATAAAATCTGGTCAGATGGAATTAATCATATAAAATAATAAAAGTCAGCATCTTCTGTGGATTGCAAAGGTGAACCCTATAATAAGAAAGGAATGGCACCAGACCTATGAATTGTGACCCAGGCGAGACCCGAATAAATAAATATAATAAATCGCTCGAGCAAATTTCTACAAAAAAATTAAAACAAATGTCTGTATGTATAATGTATCTATTATTTTGCTAAAAAATTTTTAATTCTGCTTATTTAAACTTGTAAATAAATTTTCATATCTTAAATTCCAGAAATAAATTTTTTATAAGTAAAATATTTAAAAAATCAGATTTATTCAATCAATATATAAATGATGTTCATCTTTCCAAAATCTCTAAGTTAACTAATGATATATTAATATGCAAGACAAAAATTTCTCTCCTTAATGACCTTTAATCAGATTGCCCAATGGTTGTCTCATTGGGCAAAGGAAGAGGGAGAAGAGCTGAGAGAGCAAGTACTTATCTTCAAGACGTTTAAGCAACCTAAAATAGGCTTTATTTTTATTAAAGAATTTTGCCTTTTGTAGGTCGCTTCCCCCCCCCCCCCCCTACCCATCCTCTCTCTCTCAATGAAAAAGTTTAAATGAGGAACAAAACCTGAAAATTTATACAATAGAATGTATTTTATTAGAGTTATTCATTCTGTCAGGAGCTGAAATATTTTGTATACTCTGAAACTTACTTGAGATTTTATTGGGGAAGGGGTTGATGGGGAGGATTCTCTTCTTCCATTCTCATAGGTTTTAGAGGTCTAGTAAAAATAGTTTATTACCTCTTATTTATTTGAATTTTTATAATAAAATTCATTCATTTAAAAAATCATAAAACTTAATTATATTTGTTTGATTGGACCTAGCCATCGAGAACTTGGCCCTCTAAGCAGATTGCAAATAAATTTATTTATTTATTTTATGTTTATTTGAAGGTGGAGTTCTTGGTTCAAAGCGCACAACTCCCTCTCCGTATTTATTTAATAAAATATCTTAAATTATGAATTTATCTTCTATTTAATAAACATTTTTTTTTTTTGTATTAATTATATACAAATAAACAAGGAAGCTTCCCATTCCCAAGAGAGAGGATAATTTGTATTTATTTAGTGATATGGATATAGATGTGTATTAATTATCGTATAAAATGCATACCTCTCCCTCATAAACAGGCAACATTTCTAACATAATTTGTTCAAAATGTATATTTATTTGTTTGTGTATATCTATCCATGCAAAAAAAAAAAAATACAGGGAAAATAAATAATACACCTTTCTGCTTTCACTTTTACTTTGAAGGAAAGTTTTACTATTCTTGATTTTTTTTTTTTTTTTTGAAATAGGGAAAAATTTATCACCGTGAAAATAAACGAGTATCAGAAATGTATATCTAAATTTGTTTTTAAAATAAAAATAACTTTAATTGCTAATGACACCAGATCATCTTCCCCTACTATGTTCAAATTTCTTACAGACTCCAAAGAACCCACTTCAGAGACCCTCCGTTATGGAAAGAAATTTTAAAAACACCAGCAATTCAAACAATATATAAATTTATTTAAAAAATCAAAATAAAAGACTATTTTTACTTTAATATTGCATTTATTTTTAATCGGCGATTGTCCTGTTCTTTCTCCGTTTTAAAAATTCTCAAAAGTCACATAACCTTCTTCTGATTTTTGAAAAAATTTTTCTTGAGAATGGCGTAAACCAAAAATAAATATCTTTTTGATTTTAAATGTGAAGATATGGGATGTCAAATAAATATTCATGAAGGTCAAATAAAATGCTAAATTTTTGGCAAAAGTATATTTATTCGCAGGTGATTATTTCCGGTTATCTCCAACTCTTCTTCATCAGCGGGCCAACCTAAATTAATAGTTATTAGTTTGGTTATTAAAGGAAAAGAGAAAATTGTTATCTTGTACAATGCAACAAAAGGAAGGCCGGAGGGTTCGTATTCGTGTTAAACACAGCCATAGATAATTCTTGCAACAATGCCCTCCTCTCTCGCAATGTATAAAATAAAAATTTTCGCTTTTCCTTCAATGGCCAAACGGACAACTTGTGGCATTATTAAGGTGAATGAAGGAGAGTTGGAAACAATTGACAATTATCACCTGTAAATAAATATACTTTTGCCAAAAATTTAGCCTTTTATTGACCTTCATTACTTTTTGTTTAGTGCTTTCCTAAGAGGCCTCTGTGGAGTAGTCGGTAGGGTGTTGCTGCACAGGAGATCGGTGTTCGCATCCCGGGCATGAGGGATTTTTTCATTAAATAAAAAGATTTAATGTAAACAAATCCTCAAGTATGCTCTGGATTGGATTGGATTGGATCCCACCACAATAGAGCTCTCAGGCAACTCTACGAGGAGAGGGAGTTGATGTGACACCCCGCCCTATGGAAGGGGCGTAAAGAAGGATTCCCTCTCAATGATGCACTCTTCGCAAGGAGTAGGCTA
>JAAAKE020141726.1:0-13402 GCA_010014785.2 Anisolabis maritima
TATTTATATAAAATTTTTATTTTTTAGAAAGTTTTTACATTTTATAATTTTATATATATTTTTTTTTTTTTTTTTTTTTTTTTTTTTTTGCCAGATAATATATTATAAATGGTCCAATTGAATATTACAATTTTTTATACAATCTGACAATCAGCATTTTGTAAAATAGACATATAACAATTAGTAAGTCCTATACAATCGGTCTGATAGTTGAGAGCTCTATGGCCATAGGTCTTAATGAAGGATTTCATATTTTGGAAGTTTAATTTCGATAGAGGCTACCCTACTGGCTGACTTCCTCTCTTTTCACATATCTCTAACAAGTATTGTTATTGTTAAAAGTCCATATGGTCTCAGATGCCGAAGACACTAAAAAAAAATAACTTCATCTTTCATTGTCTTGGTATTTCAGAAGGAAAGTAGTGAAAAATATTGAAGTTTTATTATAAAACAATTTATTGCTCAGGATAATTATTTTGCTTTTTATAGCATCATCAGGTCCGCTAAATGTGAATGTTTAATATTTTTTTTATTTAATATACGTGTAAAAAAAATTTAAATGTTGTTGGTTTTTTAATCTTTTATTCAACACGTTTTTAACCTATAGGAAGAGTATACTTAAATATTATATATAAAATAAATTTATTCACGTTTTAGGGGACCTGATGATGCTATAAAAAAACGAATTTAATTCTTCTGAGCAATGAAACATATTTTATTCTTTATTTTTCACTATTTTTCTTTTGAATTATTTTAAAATTTTATTTATAAAAAAAATGTAAACTTAAAAAACGACCTTTTTAAAATATGCTTATTTTGGGAATATAATAAAAATAAGAACTCCTTTTTAGCTATTCTCAAAAGCAAATAGAATTAATTTCTTTGTATCTTAGAGAGGTAACTTTTTTTAGTAATCATAAATAAAAAAAAGGCATCAAAAAATCGACTCTTAAAAAAAAATTGGAAAATTTTAATCAAGTAAAAACAAATAATTATCGTTTATATATGAATGAGAAACATAATGAAATATTTAATTATTTTCATTAAATAAAAAATATCTACCAATCAAACAATATATTCATTACGCTGCGATGTGCATATTGCTAAATATCTTTTTGAACTTTCAAAATTAACTGGTGTTCAAAAAAAAAAAGGCATAACGTTTTGATAGCATAACATGACTTTGATATGAAAGTACCTGAATGGAATTAGTTTTTTTTTAAATTTATATATTGAAAATAATTCGTTAATTACTAATAAGATCTCTGAAGGAATCTGCCAGAGTGGTAGCTCACCCCAGGATTAGTTAGCTATCTAGCTAGATATTAATATTCAAAATAAATTCACTGATTGGATTAAATATTAACATGGATAAATATTTTTTTTTTTTAATTAATAATTTAGGATATTTTTTAATTTTTTTACTTTCTTTTATCTATATATGAAATATATAGTGTGAAAATATTGCGATCGCAAAAAAATCGATGTGATTTCAATGAAAATACACGTTTTGAGGTCTCCTGATTCTAAATGAAATAGGCCTCGTAAAATGGTCTGTCTGCCTGTCTGTCTCTGAACATAATTTATCTAAAACTGAAAAACGTAAGAGGCTGAAATTTTATATTTATGCTAGTTACGCTTGCACCTCGAAGCTTTTGAAAATCGCTCAAAGAGTACTAATACTTTACTGATGTATGTTTTTTCCGATTTTCTCAAAATTTTCTCTAGTGATTTTGATTAAAATTCATAAAACAATTATTTATTAGATGATCTTTAAAATTCATTAATTATTATCCCTTGAAAAATTGTATGGAGTCCAACTTATTTTATTTCAATATTAGCAATATTTTTATTTCGGTATCCGAATATTACTATCAAATAAAATATTTCATTTTTGAGGTTATTTTAATATTATATAATATATTTCTGAATAATAGGGGCTTGTTTTGAAAAGGTGGTAATATATAAATTTATATACTCAGGTCTGAATTTTTATTTATAAAAATAATATTTATATAAATTTTGTTAATAAGTTTGTTTTTTAATTAATGATTTAAATATTCAGATAGTTTTTTCATTTGTACAAATATAATTGTTCGTACTAATAAGGTAACAATATAAAAAATAGGATTTATATATATATATTAATGAGTTTTAAATGGTTTGTGAGCTCAGTTCCTTATTGTAGAGGTAAAGTTAAAACCCTTGCTTCATGATCTAGGAGTCATTCGTTCTTATGTTATATATTATGACTAGCAAATAATTTAAATAAATATGGACGTAGTCTAAATAGTATAACATGCCGAAAAAGACTTAAAAATGGTATGTTTGTGTATGTGTGTAGGCAATTGGTTTTTAAATAAACTTAAATAAAATCATTATATATTTATAATAGATTAAATTTAAAATTATTATAATAGAAAATTTTTTTATAAGTGATTAATTATTTATCAATTTTATTTTATATTCTAGAATAAAAAATTGCCAATATCTTAAGTGCTCGAAAAATATTAAAAATATTAATATACATATAGCTAAATCCTTTCGTATTATTATTTATTATTTTATAAATGAATTCACATTATTTATATTACTAACTTGAAATAAGTTTTTTTTTTTTTTTTTTTGAATATGGAAAAATACACCTAATTTTGTAAATATTATTTATTTATTAATAAAAAATATTATTAAACAAGTAGTTATCATTCCAAAAATCTTTGGTCTTCATAGAGATTGATCTGAGATAGACAATATTATAATAAAATTTGTATCTTAATTATCAATAATACATTTAAAAAATAAAACAGTGAGCCTTATAAAAATTCTTTTTATTATAAATTTGAGTGAACAATCAAAAATATTTTAAACATAAAAATATTTTATTATGAAAAGAGGAACATATAATATTTTTAAAGAGGTAAAAAAAAAAATTAAATATTTATTTGTAAATTTTTTGCTCGCCGGTCTCCTGTCTGTACCAACAGCTTTTTTTAAAAGATTCTCTTATGTTGAATTTATTTGGTGCTATTGAGATTAAAGCGATACACTGGCTTGAAGAGAGAGAGGAGGACATATGTGGCTTATGATTTAAAGAAAACATATTTAATGTAAAGACTTGTCGATATTACCGAACTTACTAAATATTTTTTTTTAGCTTCTATCCATAACCATTTAAATATTTTTTTCTTTTTTATTTAAAATAGAAGGCATATTGCAACAAATGAAAGAAACTCCTTAGATGCCAAATGCTGAATGGAAAGGTTTCGGACAAAATTTATTTGTCCATCTTAAGTCACTTATAAGTTATTTGTAATTATGCCCAAAGTTATCATATCATATTCTGAATAATATACATCAATAAATGTGCATATATATATATTTGTTCTTTTATATTATAGAGAGTGTCAACTGATGACATGAGAGTCTATTTTAATAATTTTTTTATGATCATTATTAAAATTTAAATTAATAATCATTAATAAATTAAATAAAGTATTATTATTAAAATAGACTCTCATGTCACCACCTGACACTCCCTATAATATAAAAGAACAAAATATATATATGCACATTTATTGATGTATATTATACAGAATATGATATAATAACTATGGGCATAATTACAAATAGGCTCTTTAAGTGACTGAAGATGAAGAAATCAATTTTGTCACAAACGTCTCCGTTCGTCTTTTGACATCCAAGGGCGTTTTTTCATTTTCTGCAATCTGCCTTCTACTTTCCTCACCAAATTCCAACAGCAACTGGCTACTAATCAATCATTTATTAAAATATATAATACTTAGTTTTTAATTAAAATTTTTTATTTCATCTTATATTAATAAAATTAAAATCGGTCAATTTCTTTCCATTTTCAGTAAAATTTCCAGTAGCGAATTAACCCACCTGCGGACCCTAGACAAATTTCACTTGGGCCTTTTAACAAAATCATAAATAATACCATGAAAATAATAACATAAATATTCTAAAGTATTTAATAAATATATATTAAGAAAATATATATATTTTTTTTAAATTTATTATTATTTATTTTTATTTTTTTTCCATACTGAATTTGGGCTCTCCATATTATTTGGCCCTAGACATTTGTCTTATTTGCCAATTGGTTATCCTCCTTTCAAATTCTAAAAAAAAAATCATCTTGAATTTTATTTTATTTCGCTCTTGAATTTGAATCACCTTCTATATTAAATGATCAAAGCAATCAATGAAAAACAAAAAAATATATATATATAATAATAATAATAAAATAGATAACCGAATTGAAATTGGAAAATCAAGTTGATTTGTTTAAATGGCAAATAATCAAATAAAAGCAATAGCAAATCCAAACTTATATTATTCCCCCGGATTTAAAGGGAGCTGTTGGAAGCAGCGCAATCGTCGAGCAGATGTTTCTTGTCATTGCTATCCAATATTCGCAATTTGCTTGCGAAAAAGATCTGCTATGATATTTCAAAATTATAGTCTAAATAATGACGTTTCAATTTTTCCAACGACCTACGTGTTAGAAAATTTTAATTAAATTAAGTAGCGATTTTTGTCGTCTTAAAGTAGGTGGGCAACCAAACAACCACAATCCTGACAGGTGAGAAACCCCTTTCTTTTGTCCCTTATCCGTTTTTTTCAATCCTGAATAAAAAACAATCTCGTGTGTTCATTTAATAAAATGGCCTATTCACTTTTCGAAAGTACCCTATTTTTACTCGAGAGCGAGAAACTCCTTTTAAAAAATAATCTGCTACTGTTTTATTTTTTTCGCAGTAAAAAAGAAAATTCGTTTCCCATCCTCTACCCATCTCACCGGCTCTTCGCCATTATATAACTTTCGGTTCATTACAAAGCCTACCAATCGATATATTAAGCTTTCATCCCTCATTTTGGAAATGTTGCAATATTTAAAATGATGAATTATGACTTGGTGACCGACAAGCACCAGTGAAAACTATAGCACTGTTCCAATATATTACCCGTAGTAAATGTCTAATGTCTTTTCAATATAAATCACAATGTCAGATTTGAATATAGGCATCATTTTAATGACTCTGGGGAAATAAAAAAAAAATACGCGATTAAATAGAATAGCAAAGATACAAAAAAAAAAAAAAAAAAAAAGAGGGAAATGTTTAATTGTTAGGAAAAAAATAATAACAAATTGATATATGGTGGAATTATAAATCAGTAATATGCCTACATATTGAACTGACGTCTTCGTATGATTTGAGTTGAATTAACGAATTAACAAAACACAAATTATCTTCGGACTTATAGAACGTTTTCATCTAAATAAGATTCACTAAATCTGAATTTCTTGATTCATTAATGTCACGATCTACTTTATCATAGGATGTATAAATTCGTTCGTTTTTGTTTACTGAAACGTGAGTAGGTCAAATAACCAAGTCACAAATGGATTTTTTTAATTGTTTAACATGCATGGTCCTCTCTAGAGGAGCTTTGGAGCAATTGATCAAAAAACCCATTAGTGAGTTGGTTATTTGAGTTGCCTTTCAGGAAAAAAATGAACGAATTTATGCATTAACCAGTGGCGTAGCGACTGCAATCTGCTCCAAGTCACTTTTTTTTAACTAAAAGTTGTTTTCCTCCAATACAACTTGTAGAATAGTGTAATTTTTAAATCAATAAATATCGCCATTTTTTTTTTTTTTTTTTTTTTTTTTTTTTGAGAGAGAAACAATAAATGAAAAGCCTTTTCGACGGCAGAAATCATATATATCTATGCCTATATAATGTCTTATGTGAACAAGATATTTTAATTCTTAAATAAAATAATAAATTAAATTTTTTAATTTTGAATATGTCCACCACTTAAAAGAACAAACAAATTTTCCCTATAAATTCTAATATCTCACAGCTAATTATTTTTTGTTTATTTATTCTATTTCTCTCCTCCTCTTAAAGTGTTGATCAATTCTCCAAGTCATTCAATAACAAATAAAAAAGTTCCAATTTGTAAGTGTATCAACTCCCCGAAAAAAAATTAAATATTCGTCTGTTTGATTTCCAACCATATTGGTATTTTGCATGAAAACATTCCATTACTCACAATAAATAATATAAGTTGTTGATAGAGTGTCGTTAATCAAAAATATAAATAAAGAAATAAAAATTTTATGGGCGCTTAGAGAAGTAAGGTCGATCGTCCCTGGTAACCTTGGATATTAAAGTTCCAATATTTTATTTAACAAAATGAGAGCCAAATGTCATTCTATACTCACTCCATTTTCACTGACTTTAATCAATTTTGTGAAGGGTTTTTAAAAACTTTAATCCATAAAATTATATTCTCTATCTTTACGAATTAATTTAATTAAGGTGAGTGAGTGCAAGATATTAAAATAAATTTGTTAAATTAAGTGTTAATATAAATAGTGAAAATTTATAAAAATAAGTAGCTACCAAATTCTGTGAATTTCTCTGATTAATTAGCTACTCATTTCTAGGATGTTCTTTGCTACTTTCTGGCTAAAATAGCAGTCACCAAAATGGATCATCCAGCGTATACATTTGATTTAATTTAATATAAATTCTCTCTATAGATACTACTTCAGAAGTTTAAATCTATTTAAAAGAGATAATTTTAAAATCATGACTTCAATTTCCATTGACATTAGCGGCTAAATAATTGTGTTTGAAGATTATTTTGAAAGTTAGTGTCCACCCATATGTAAATATTTTTTTCTACGAGCAACCGATTGCTGAAGAAATTGGTGGGACCGATGGTTAGAACGGGCGATCTGTGTAAAGAAAAATAAAATTGGGTTTCAATCGCGTGTTGACTTGGAAAAAGTCACAATAATGCTCTGTGTTCGTGCATGTTGATTTTTTTTTTATATAATGAAAAGATATATTATTTCATATATAATTAAATAAAAAAGAACAACAACATGCACGAGTACCGAGCATTATTGTTATTTTTTCCGTTCCAATAGAAGGTCTCAACTAGCGATTGAAACAAAATTTTATTTTTCTTTACATAGGTTGCTCTTTCTATCCAACTGTTGAATTTTTTTTCAACTCTTTTAGAAAATAAATAAGTATTGTTGCAACTTATATATTTAGTGTAGTATTTTTTTATTTCTTTATTAAATTAAAAATTAAAATTTAACATTATTTGAAGGACTAATATACATATATTTTTTTTTTTTTTTTTTTTTTTTTATTAATTCAAAAATGTTTATGTGCTCCATTTTTGACGGTTTAATGAAGTTTTGAAGCTGTTAAATGATTCTTGCATAAATAGTAAAAACATCATTGAATAAGGATTATATTTCTTGCTAATTGAATTGCTCACTCAGAGGCTCACTTCTAGTGAGTACGTGAATGGCGACCACGAGTTACCCTAGTTAAGACTGGCATTCCTTCTACTTCTTATATGCCAGTCTTTACTCTTCCTTCAACAAATGTCCGACTGTAGTTCAGGTTGGCTGTTATAAATTTTTGAACCAATTTAAAATTTAATTTGGCAAAATCCAAAATTTTTCTACTAAATTACGCCAAACTTTATAATTCTTTCTATTATTAGTATATTACCTAGTAATAAATATTCAAGAAAGTTAAAAAATTTACAAATTAGATGGATTACCTAGATCAAAAATAGGTTTGTTTTGAATAGTAGGTCTCTGTAGAGAAAAGTCTCTCGTGCAAACAAGAGTTACAACCCAATCGAATGAAAGATTATTAAAAGCGAAAGTTCAGGGGTTGGGAGTGGATTCTCTCCCCTTACCTGGGAAAACGAACAGTTAAAATAATTATAATCCGCTAGTTAGAGACACATAGTATTTTCCCATAAATTTTAAATGTCTATAAATCTTTCAATAATTGTGATTTGATTTTATAAAAAAAAATTATAGATTGATTAAAAAATAAATATCTTTTTAATCTCTTCTCATATATTTTAAAATAATTTAAAAAAATGAAATATTATCAAAATAATTAGGAAAATTTGAAAATAAATAAATTTCTTTATTTATTTCCCAAAAAAATAATTTTTGGTTCTTTATAATTAATAACAAATTTCTGTTTTTTTATAATAGGAATTGACATTTTATGATTATTTTGAAGATTATCTGGAGTGGGTTCTTCTATAAGCTCTCGATATTACAAAGTCCTGGGACGTGAAAAGACTTGTTGCTGCTTTAGTACCAAACCTTATTTTCTACCAATTTTCTATTTACAAAAATAATAAAAATTCGTATTAATAGAATAACCAACTCTATTTTAGTTCATCTTTCAGTTTGCCTTTATGATCTCTAAATTTTGTTTGACCTTCTTTTGGGTTTACGCTCCCCCATCTTCCTTTCCTTGGCCATACTATTATCTTTTCCTCCAATGAATTTCAATTTTGTTTTCTCACAATTATTTTTTTTTTTTTAAAGAAATATTCTCCACTCACTCTTTTTCGTCCCCTGTATTGTCCTCTGAAAAAAGTATCGCCTATGAATAGGCAACTTGCACCACTGGTTTGCTACGGACGACCATGCGTAGGTGAGCCATTTTTTTCTAAAATTAAATTTTCAGAGATAAGTTTTGTTGTTTCACTGACGCAACCAATGTCGAAAGAGTTAGTGTTACAAACTCTTTCAGGGCTGTTATATTTTAAACAACTGCAATAAAATATTTTAGAAAATACAAATGTGAATATATATTACAATATTTATTATTAAATGTGCTTTTTTTCTTTCTAAATTTTTTTACTGTCAAATTAAATGTCATATTTTGTTTCATCTTATGAGATTATTATAAGTGCTATATAAAATACAAACAAATAATAGGTAAAAATATGAAATTTAATTATTTTGCTTTTCATATACTTTCTCTCTATTAATTACTAAGATTAAACCCAAGATATAATTTGTTTAATTTATTGTGAGAAAGACAATACATTACTGAAATCCCCTCTTCTCTAGAAAAACATTAGATTTGCATTAATATTTTACTTTACTGAGTTGCTAAAAAAAACGATTAATGTTATAACAAAATTTTGTAAAAAATTTTTTACACAATTCAAATTGAAAAAGTTTTCCAATATTTTTAAATTCCTTTTATAATTTTTGTACAATTTATAAATAGATAGAAAGTATGATAGAAGGAGCGATCATATGTATTTTCGTGCATATATATATATATATTGGTCTGGGAAATCACGGTTTAGTATTTGCGGTTATACACCTGGAGCCTCCCTAATGAGAGCCCTGACGTCAATGCTGATAAGCTTTTGTTTACATATTGGATCAAAAAATATTTTTCAACAATGACAATGTTATGTTTAATTATCTTATTTTAACAACTTTTTCTTTTATAGGCTAATTATCTTAATATATATAAGAACGGATAAAATTGTAAAAAAATCTGACTTTTTTTTAATATTGAAATTGGTTGAAATCAAATTTAAAATAAATAAATGGATGATGATTAATAATTTCACAAAACAGATTAATAAATAAATATAATATAATATAACTACAATAACATATGTATCCTAATCTTATCTCGTTCCAATCACATGTGTCAGAGACTGTTTTTGTTATTCGAGAAAGTTTCTTGGGATTATACTGGGGTGGATTTTCGTTTCCTTCCTTCTTTTCGTATTTCTCCTAGATATTACCTCTAATTTCCACTACCTTTAATTTATTTTTTGAAAGTCCTTTTCGGAATCTGAGGTCATTTAGACTTCGTTTATATTTATTTAAATTAATTAGTTGCTAATAAGTTTTATCATCCAGGAAAGGCAAGCCTTTGAACCTTCTCTTATGGGTCGGGGCTTTCTATATATTTAAAAGTTATTTCAGCTAAAAAAATTGACAAATATTTTTATTTCTAAGATTAAATACATTAAATCATCATAAGATTAATTTTCTATCATTTGGGTCTGGTCCACAATTAAGGCACGTGCCCCCCCGCCGGGTAGGAATTATTATTATTTTATAAATTATTCTAAAAAAAAAATTATACGATATTGTAAAAGACCAATTTTTATATTTTTATTAATTTCATTTTTATATATTACCACATACTATGGTACAGTATAAATCTACATAAATACATAGCATGTTCAATGCAGTCTAAAGCTTAACATACCCATAAATCATATGAATCCTATTTTTAAAATCTTTATTTTTTGGCAAGTTCTCTTTCAAAAATCTGACGATACTCTTTTTTTTATTTATTTATGGATCCCACTTTTAACTTGGATTAAATTCTTTCGATTAATTAAACCAAAATTTCTTTTCATAAGCAACCCTTTTAAAATCCTAAAATCCTTTAAATTCAAATAAAACTTTAAATCAATATATTCTGCTCAATTTTTATTTAAATATATATATTTTTAACTCATTTGACAATCTTAATTGAAAGGTCATTAGTGATAAATTTAATGGTTTCTCTGTGATAACCTATGTTAATAAATTATTTGTTGGTATAGGGCGGGTTCGGTTTTCAAGGCCAAATTCGCCTCTGAGTTTGCTTCTTATATTTCATATACTTTTATGGGCTGTCTGACGTCATAATTAATGTTATATTTATGAAAATTATACTAAGCGACTAAACATCATCAAATGAGTAAAATAAAAAAAGTATTTTTCCATATATTATATTTATATACGACGGTTGAGTAGAATTCTCTTTTTTACTTTTAATATATAATATATAGAGAAAGTCTTACGATCTATTCGCTGTCGGGATTTCAAGGGAAATACACTTTTTATAAAAAATTTTCTAATTATTTTAAGAATAAAATTTTATTATTATATTGTAATATGAAGGGATTTTAAATATTATTATTACTGAAAACTTTAAATACATATTTTATATAATAATTCTTATATATTTAAAATTAATTATATACAATAATAAAACGGAGTGAGTTTGTTTTATTTAAAATATTCATAATTAAAGAAATTATTATTATAAAGAAAGAAAAATTTAATATTTCTCAAAAAAAAAAAGTAAAATTATAATTTTATAGTTATTTATATATTTTTCAAAATAGGTGCGTTAACGCTGGGATTTATTTAATTTAATTTAATATTCGAAGAAATAAAACCAGCCGTTTTCTCAGATGGCTCACTCACTTCAATTTATTAGCAAATATTTCGGCCAGTCTGACATAGGGCCATATTCAATACCACAATGTGATTTTTAAGGGCACCCTTCATAGGATGAGAAATAAAATTGCTTAGAGAGGCGAGAAGCAGTGCTGTAGAAATTATGAGTGGGGCTCATAATTGATACACCCTATATTTACAAAAATAGAAAGATAGTGCATTCTAAACATAAGAGTTCCATTTTTTTATTAAAGCAAATTGACCATTAAAATGTGATAATAATTATAATTTTTAATATCTAATTTTTTTTATACAAGACTAATTGGGTCTTAAGTCACCCCCCCCCCTCTCCTCACTTACCTACGTCACTGGTGAAGCGATCAATCCATTCGATAGTAAACAATTTTATCATTTAATGAGCCTACATCAGTGGCGCTTAGGATACCCCCTTACCAACCTTAATTTGGTCGAAATATTTGCTTATAAATGAAGGAGCACCTCGGAAAACAGCTAGTTTTATCTCTCGGATTGATTTATATTTTTCTTTAATAAAAATGATATGAATATGAATTCAAAATATTATTATTCTTATTCAAAACCGACTATGATATACTGAAGCTAATTTTACGCAGGTCCAGGGGTATTAATTGCATTTTTTTAATAAGCTAATAAATTTCGGAAGGAAGTTTCTATATTATAAAGGAGATCAACATAATAATTGCAAGTATAATAGAGTTAAAATTATCCTGAAATGAATGTGATGATGACAAGTGGCGAGGTTGATTTTCTCTCTCTTTCTCTCTCTCACTCTTTTGGAATTTGCTTGTGTATCTTTTTAGCGAAGATAGCCCAGGTGCGATGTCACCTCCGACCAAGTGGATCTGTCTATGTTAAAGACCTTTTTGGGAAGACAAATGCCGTCCTTTGGGAAATCGTTACGGAGATTGCGTGCATGCACACTCAGTGCTCAGTTGGTGTTACTCACTTCACCCTCTCCTTTACTGATGCTGACTTGACGCCCATCAACAGGGGCCGATTGCTGCTTGACGGAACCAACTCTTACCCCCCTTTGTGTGTATGTGGGAGGGGGGATGAGAGACAACCAATATCGTTCGATCCAAGATGGTACCAATCTCATTAGTCACCTTCTTTCGATTTTAACTAAAAATCAAACATTTGTTTAAACATTATCATAGATTTTTTTCATTTGATGATAATTAAAGAATTTTAGGATATAAAATTATTTAATAAATTCCCAATACAAAAATAATTCAATATTTTCTTATAATGAACATTAAGTGATATGGGATAAGAGAAAGTAGTATATTTTACAATATATATTTAGAAATATTTAATTAACTCACGCCGCCACTTAGAAAGCCCCGCCCCATCTATCAGCTCACATCCACTCCAATATTTATCACAAGCCCTAAGATTAGATTAGCCAAAAATAGCTCTTTTTGGTGAGCCAGCTCAGAACAGTCTCACACTCAAATGATCAGGCTCTTTTTTCGGCTCATCAGGATCCTGGAATCATATAGGAATCTAATAATAATCCATTTATCAATACGAGTATGAAATTACAAAAATTAAACGATGAATATCCAATATATGACCTTAGAAAAAAAAAAAATTGAAATTGTAAATGCCAATAAAAATCAAGTTTTATTTCCGTAATTCATATACCGAGTGATGAAAATATAAACAGAAACAAATAGAACATTTCAATAAGTTAATTTTTGAATTGTAAAAAATAATAGAATTTGTGAATATAGCTTCATAAAGTACTTTTTTTTTTATTTTCTTTCTAATTTATATTATTTTCTAGTTTTTTTTTAAATAATATAATACATTAGGTATTTATCAAATCATTATTTTTTTAAAATAATAAACTAACTTCCTATGATAGATATGCACCCTCAAATAGACAGATGCGAGGTTTCTCTGAACTCGAGGCAAAGTCGACAGTCAAAAGCAACCTCTGACCGGTTTTGCTCATAAACATAGGCTTTTAGGTGAAGGGGTCAAAATAACATATATTCATAATTAATTTTATTAATTTCAGAACACTATTTAATATATTTATAGTCATACATAGACCTATATATATAAAGGGGGTTCATTTTTTTTAAAAGAGGAAATATGAAAATAATTTTCAAAACATTCTATCTTATTAGTTCCCTCCTTTAAAATATTCCTATAGAATGACTAGAAAAATTTTTGTATCATAATATAAGAGAAAAATTTTTGTATCATAATATAAGAGAAAAATTTAATTAAAATAATTATAATAAAAGTTCATATCAAAAAATATTTTA
>JAAAKE020141737.1:0-13400 GCA_010014785.2 Anisolabis maritima
TACTTAGGTACTCCTAAGGAGGCACTGGCTAAGACGTATAAGCTAAGACCCTAAAGTATGAAAATAGCTTGGGCTCGAGTGCGGCAATTCCAACTCTGCCAGAAGTCTCCACTTGGGGTAGGAAAATGAGAGATAATCTCACCCCCAAGCCCAAGTGGTATCACAATGGGGGGACTAAACCTAACCTAACCTAGGTACTCCTAGGAATATAAAGTAATTAAGTTTCATCCTTTTCCTTTTGAGTGAGTTTACAGATATATGCCAAAAATAAAAGCTACATATACATATTCTATATTATTATATATATTAATACGGGAAAGTAAAATAGGTTGGCTGTTGCTGGCTCACTCCTATTTTTACTTTCTCTAATTCTCCAATCCTGGTTCCTCTCTTCACCCTAATCCAGAATTTTTAACGTTTTTTTACAAATAGATTTTTTTGGACGGTAATTATGTTATTTTATCAGAAAAAACTATCAAATTTTTTCACCAATGAATTTAAAAACAAGAATAATTAATTATTGTTTGTAATTCATTATAAAGTGAGATATTAAAGAAATTTAAATTTTTAAATTTTTTCTTACTAAATTTTATACTATACTGTCTTTTATGTTTACTAAGCGACTGATCCCTGAATTTGTGAATATTATTGTATATTAATATGGAGATGGAGGCCCCATTTCATTTAAATACTAAAATAAATAAGATAATAAGGTATGTAACATCACTAGGATAATCAATTTGGAGTTAGAAAAATAAAACCCACTTGAAAATTTTAATTAAATACAAGCTGAAATGAACTTGGCAAAAAATTCCGTACTTGCGTATATATACCACATTCAATGATTTTATTAATGTTATAGGATGATCATATATGCATTTGAATGAAAAATGTTCTTCTATGGTCTTGATTCAGAAACGTTCCTAAGAAAAATCTAAGGGAGAATTTTACTATGCTTTTGAGTTAAAAAATTTTTTTGACTTTAATTTTAAAAACTAAGGGAGATCTTTGAAATAGCCACTTAAGAAAAATTTTAATTTAATTGTGAAAAAAAAAAAGCATAGAAGTAATAAGTTAAGATTTTTCTTAGAAGAGTTTTTAAATACGTGTGTTTAACTAAAAACGAAATATAGAGTAATTTATTCAAATTTTATACTCTAAGAAATTATTAATATGGGTGTATTTAAAAGGTAGGACTTTCAGCCAATGAAAGAATATTTTGCGTAATACTCCGTTTTAATGTAAATGTTTCGATGTCAGTGGATAAGATAAAATTTCTATTGGTTAGAATTAAAGAAGATTTGCAAAACAATCGTTATTGTACTGAAGATGATATCATTCCAATGACATTGAAACATTGACATTAAAACTGAGTATTGCGCAAAATATTCTTTCATTGGCTGAAAGTCGTACCTAATAATAATTTCTTCAAAATTCATTCAATTTTTTTGATAAGATTGGAGAATGAAAACAAAATTTATAACTTACTAAATATATATATATATTAATTAGTAAAGTAAGATCTAAATGTAAAAAAGTCATAATATCGTAGAAATAAAAAGTAATAGTATACAAATTAAGCTTTAAAAATGTTGCTTTTTACTTATTTATTTATTATTATTATTTTAAAGCCTTTTTTGGTATCTGATGTCATAGGACGTTATTATTCATTGATAGGTAATATAATTTAAATTTTTTTTCGTCTTGGACAGGATCATTAAGAACTTTATATCTGTTCCAAGGGGTACAATTTTTAGTAAAAAAAGGCCTTGTTTTGCCAATAAGAAGGAAATTTGTCAAGTCTAAATGTCCTTGGGGAGAGACTGTCTCTCCTTTATGACTTATTTTTCCTCTCTTGTTTTCTTCTTATAAATAGAACGTAATTTTTATTATTTTTTGATACGAATAAAAGGCGAGTCTTCATGACCTTTATTTAAATATTTCGTTTCAATAAAATTGAATGTTTATTCAAATCCATTTTTTTTTTTTTATATGAAATGAAAGAAAATTTTTTTTTTGTTAATTTAGTACTCTAAGGAATAAATTAGCTCTCAATCGGAAATATTCTTTTTTTTTTTTTTGCGAGTTGCGAACTCTCCTGGGAGAGAAAAACGAACAAAAACGGGGTGTGGGACGATATATCCAACCCCGCATGGGCCAAAGGTCACGTATTGACGTTTCCTACATATGTTTGTTCCATTTTTTATTTCCCCTTCAGGTTTAAAACAGGCTTCATTGAAATGTAGACACGTTTTCAATGAACGACAAGATTGAAAGGAGAGAGGGGGAGGCTGTCTTATCAGAAGGTATTCTACCAATGTGACATATCCTGATCACGTGCCGGCTTTAATCAACTCATAGCTGAAACGAAATTTTTGTAGAAAAATATTACTTATGCCAGAAACATTATATTATTATAATATAAAATAAAAAATAATTTATTTTAATGTGTAAATCTCAATTGAAAAATTTTTTGAAACTGATATTCAGAAGATCTTGATTGTTGTTGTATAACTAACGTCTTTATTGAGACATAAATTTTCTCACCCCTGGAACAGGGAACAAGAATCTAATCTCAACTCTAAAAACCAGGGTATTTAATAACTTATTTACTTTTTGCTGTAATTTTTCTCTAGTGACGATTCCGACGTAAGTCAAGGCTTTTTTTCATAACAATAATTTAATTAATTAAATAAATGTTTCAAAATCAACTATTTCTGATTTATAGAATAGGATGGGGGGGGGGGGATTGCTTTTATAATATTTTATTAATAATTATCCCCATTTGGGCCGAGTTTAATATTGCTGCGAGGTTCACTGAAGTTAAAGAACCGACGCTAAGTAAAAAATTTATATTTGTAATTTAAAAAGTGCTTAAATGGCTTAAATGCTCAAAAGACTATAAAATAAATTGAAAAAATTCTTCTCCTCGACAAACAAACTTTAAGAACTTGAAATGCATTAGAAATTGATTTATATTCTATATGAAGACTTCCAACCCTCAAATCTATAAAATTTAGAGTTAATAATTTTTCAATGGAGGAGGGAGCAGGCAGTCAGGGGATAAGCCTCTACAATATTAAATTAGAGGCGTTTCGGTCGGTTTCATCAGCCCATTTAGCGATTATTGCAAAATTGCAGGGTTGTCTGTTTGTTGTGTATTTAATATACAAAGAAGGCTTGTATATTAGTCAATGCCTATCAATTATATATGTGAGTGACAAAATTGTTTTGTGTAATGAAATGAATAACAATTTAAATATCCTTAGACAAAAAATAAATCAAACCTCAGAGTGGATTGGTGAAATTTTTTATTTATTTTCATATATAAATAATCCAAGTTAAAATAAATTCCATAAATGGTGCGAAAAGGAATTTTTATTTATTTTTAACACATTTTTATTTGTGAACAGCGATAATTCTGCGTTTTTATTATAATTATTTTTATCAATTATATTGAGAAAATATTTATATATTTTTTTATAAAATATACATTTAATTTTTGTTAACGTGGTTATTGCCCTATTATCTCTTACACGAATAAATATGATAATAAATATATATATCATTCATTCGCTTTCCCACCATGATTAAGACTGGATACGCCAGTGCTTCGTAAGAGAGAGAAAAAAAGCACTGCTTCGCTTCTACCCAAATAAGTATGTAAATAAAATTTCTTTAATGGTACATAACATAAAAAAATTTTGTTTTACTATATTATATGATATTGAAATTGTTACAATATGATAAAAGATTGAATAAGCTTTACTTTTTTGACATTTTATTCATGTTGGTTTTTTTTTTTTTTTGATAAAGATTTCTTTCGACATACGTTGTCTACAAGAATTTTTGAAGAGTTTTCCTTATCATGATGAGTGTCTCTCTTTACTGAATAAAATATATCTTAACTGTTATATAAAATTTTTATAGGTTGATTTTTTTTTTTGAAAAGCATAATCTACTGAATATATAGATAATTATGGTGATAGTCCAAAATTCTCATACAAATTAATTTAGCCTAGAAGAATTTTATTTGAATTATCAGACTGTCCTTTGGAACAGGAGTAGAGGCCTCACTTCATATACCAAGGTTCAATGGTTCACTTCTCGTTCTGAGCACAAAAATTTATTTATAAAATATTGGATACCAATTAAAATAAATAAATAAGGACGGACACCATAGTTGCTGAAAAAAACTTTAAAAAATCATACCGTAATTAAACACCTTCATATGGATTCTGATCATTCATATCCCAAAAGAGATACGGGTTTTATTTGGGCGGGTTTTTGTTTAACTGTTTAAAAAAAGAAACCAATGGGCTGATTTTGAGAATTTTTCTCAAAAGTTGGAATATTTAAGGTGTACGGAATTGATTCATTTAGTTTGGTCGCAACAACTGAAATATAAGCAGGAACCATTGAAATGAAAATTGGCTACCGACAATGAGCAAGATAAATTAGTGGAAAGGTCCTTTGATTAGACAAGATAGAATTATATGGGTTGTATAATTTCGTCCCTTTTTAGTTGCTGGAAAGTAGTCAACCCAAATGACCAACTAAGGGTTTTTGCTTCAGACCACGCATTCCTAGTTAGGTAGATTTAACACTAAAGAAGCAATTCATCACAAAAACCATTGATTGGTCACTTGCGTAGTCTACTCTCCATCAAATAAAACGAATTTATGCAAGCAAAGGTAGAAGGAAGCAGACTAATCGGCACATTACATTATATCTATATAAATTTTTTCATTTATTTGATTGGATATCTAAAGATTTCCAAAATTGAATTGAAGAAATTCATATACCTAAAATAAAAAAATTATTCTTCACCCATTTAGTCACCAACATTTTTCTTTTCTCTTTTTTCATAAGGCTTTTTCTATAAAACAATTCAAAACTTATTATTATTCGGAGCAATAGAAATATCTCGTGTGTTGGTGTTTGTGTTTTTGTTTCCTTTCCACTCGGGGAACAAAATCCCCCTCCATTTGAAAAGAACATAAATTTCTCTCGTCCCAAAGCTGTTTTATTTTAGTAGGCTGCCTTGGATGGGGTGTCCATGTGTGGAGAAGAGGGGGGGGGGGGGAGAAATTTTCAATTGGCAGCCGTTAAAGTATGGACCTTAAGGAATGATAGAAACTCCATGGAGAGTTCAAAAAATAAAATAATAAATTTGAACGTGATTCGGAATCGAAAAAAGATAATTTTTTTTATTCTTCGAACCAAAGTCAATTACCGGAATTGGAAAAAAGAATACATGTTGACCCGATTGCCATCTATAGGACAAATCATAAATTTAATACTTTGAAAGACTTTGGGAAAAATTTTGCTTTATATTTAAGAGTATTTATAAAAATTAAACTAAAATCGAAACTTCCTTTAAAGTTCTTTTATTTCTGATCTAAGTATTTTGCTCTCCGTATTAAGAGATAAAATTTAGTTAAATTGGCTACCAATTAATTTAAATAAGTACAAGTTGTCGCATCATCCCAAGTTATTATTTTTTTTTTTAATCTCCATTTAAAACCACAAATGTTTTAAAATGAATTTTTTGGCCAAATTCTAAACTAAAGAACCGAATCAAGTGAATTTTCTCTCCTTCGATAATGCCTAAAATCCTGAATGTTATGAACGTATGACGGAGATGCCACAAAATAATAGAGATCATATTTGTAAAGAAAAAACAGTCTAAATTGAACATCTAGTATGTTAATATTAAAAAAAAAAATTAAGCTTCCATTACTACCCTCCAATACTATATTCACAAGAGGAACTCTCCTATTTCTTCTCTTTTGTTCTTGAATTCAAATTTAGTTTATTTTGGTGATTTGGTCTTATTCATTATTATTATTTCTCTTTGCACTTTCGATGTGAGTATAAATTATAAATATCCTACTACCAACGATCGGCTGGGTTGAGATATATCTCAAAGGACGAAACCACTCGGGAAAATAAACAGATAGGTGGGCGTATTGGGTCAAATGAAAAGTTAAAAAATATCGATTGCTTCTGATATTCAAAAAAAAAAAAAAGAAGCAGATGTTAACAGATAAACTTGCGGTTTGCCAGTGAACCAGACAAAAAAAAATTCCAGGTGTTTGGGGCTTCAAATATGTACTTCCATTGGATTAGGGGTCCTAATTTGAAATTAATTTAAATTCAGATAGTGAATAGTGAATAGAGATAGAATAGTTTGTTATTTCATAATTTTTTAAAGAAATATACCAATGTGGATCAATAAAGACATTTGTCTACTTTCCTTGCGGCACAAGCTTCACGTTCCAAGGGGTCAGTGGTTCGCTTCCCGTCGTGAGAGGAGAGATAAAAATGTATTTAAATTTTATTGGCTACCAATAATTTAAAAAATATAGATGGAGCCTCATATGCCGAAAAAGACTTAAAAAATATAAAAGAAAATTTGTATCCAATTATGTATTTTTATTTTTTATAACATAAATCAAAACTAGCCAATATCCAATCAGTCAAATAGCGCGATTTAAAAAAGGGAATTTGCTGTGTAAGAATTTATTTGACTGATATTTGCAAGATTACATTCATTTGAATCGAGAATGAAATATCGATTGACGGATAATAGAATTTGAAGTAAAAAAAGATGATAAATAGCAAAACTTTTTTTTTGAATTTGTGTATTTAATGAAATTGGATGCGTTATCATTGCATTCTATATGTTTGTGAGAAATAACTTACTGTCTTTTACATATAGATTGTAATCTAAGTGACTGTCCTACAAATATGAAGTGGTTTGGGTTCACATAATCCTTTAATGTTTTATTCAAATTATGGTAATCTAAATGAACTTGGCCCCCTAAATCGGGTAATATAATAAATTCTGAACGGAAATCAGATCGGTTTGAATGAACAGATGGATTATAACCAGGTGGAGCTAGTGGTCTTTAGACCCGCCTCCTTTCCCTAAAATTGTCAATTTTAAACAAAATATTTTTAAGCCTATAAGCGCTGTAACAGAGTCTTTAATAAATTAAAAAAAAATTATGATAGGACAATAAATTACTATTAAAATTTGAAGGGAATTTTATTTTTGACTCTTTATAAAATATCAAGTTTTGAAAAACAGAGAATCTACTTCACGTTCTTCAGGTTTTTTCAACAGATATGTAGTTAGAAATTTTAAGAACCTAAAACCAAGGAAGAAAATTGTGGTGTCCAAATCATTTTAGGTTTTTTAAAAAATATTTTTTTTAATATTGTTAAAAATCTAAATTTTTCTTCTAAATTACTTACTACTTTGCTAATATAAAATATATTAATATACACTGAAAATGAGGAATCGGGAATCTCGGTTTAACATAACAAAGCGAACTACTAGGTTCATATTGATGGAAAGTTCAAGAATGGGATAAATAAGTATTTTTTGAAAATACATATTAGTCAAGAAAACTCTTCTATAACTTTTTTTTTGAAAAAGTATATATATATATAAAGATATTTGTAATTTAATTTAGAATAACTTTTATAGACATAATTTTCTATAAGAATTATAATATCAAAAATATTGGCATAAAACTGCATAAGTACTCTTCATTCGATTTGCAAACTATACAGCTAATACAACTTATACAATTTTTTTAAAATTTATTTATGTTCGGCCTCAAAGCCCTACATTTTGCATAAATTTTACATTCGACTATTCCAATATTTTTTCAGAATTATAGAAATTTAAAAACAATCGTCAAGGCAAATTTTGAGGAAACTCGAAAAAAAAATGAAAATTAACATCAGTGAAATGTCACTTTAGTTTGGGTAGTTTAAATTAAAATCTTGCTATCACTTTCTCATATTAGTTTAAAATTTTATTGTTCTAAGATTTGTAGATTTTGGGCATAGAAGTACATAGACCATTCTCTAAAAATATATTTTTGTACTCAGGAGACATCAAAACGAAATCGATCTCCGCATATTTTATTTATCACGTCACGCCTTGACATTACTCCCCTTCCCTCCTGGAATATTTGGTCGTCATCAAGGAGTCATACATTTTACATATTCAAAACATGTATTTCCAGTGAAATTTCGATTTTGAAATTTTGAGCATAATATATTTCTTTAATTACTTAAATAAGATAAAATAAAATGACAACCTTTATTTATATTATTAACCCATAGATAGAATAGATTTTTTTTTTTATGTTGATAACCCCCTTAAAATCTCTTCCAGACAAATTCTGAAAGTCAGAAACTTAATTTCTAACAAATCCAATATTCTTTTTTTGTCCCCAAAGGAACTAGTTGATTAGATTGGTGTTTTATTTGCATATTGCCTCTCAATAAAAGTAATATATATATATATGTCTAATTTTATTTTTGCTTTTTGTCGCTTGCGTGTCCAAAACGCAAAGGGGTCTCTCGGGTCCTCCAGGAATTAACAATTAATCTTTGATTTCTCCTCTGGGAGCTTCTCAACTCCGAGTTGTTGTTGTTGTTGTTCTCTAGATATATACATATTTATCACTTGTTGGTTCGTTTAATTCGCCTCCGGCGTTTCTCTCTTCTCCTCTTTTTGTTTTTACTCTTGTTGTTGTTGTTGAGGGTGATGGAAATTTGGCAAACATTTTAAATTAACTAATTTTCTTCTTAATTGAAAAAACAAAAAAAAAAAAAAAAACATATCCGCAAGGAGTATTTCATTCAAGAAATATAAATTCGACCCAAAAGTCTCTTCAATTTTCATTAAAAAATACTTTTTAATTATTTTGATGATAATAATAAGTGTAAATATTTAAAATGAAATTATAAATATCTACTTATTATTAAAAAAAAAAAAAGTGGGTGAAGTGAATATCCACCCGAAATTTTATTTAGTATTTATCAGAGAGATATAATGCATTTATATAATAAAATTAATTTAGCTTTAGTTAATCCATTGGCCCCAGTAGATATCCGACCCTACTAATATTATTTTGTTGTTTGCCTACTTCAAATATCCTATAAAGATCCGACTTCTTATTGATATCCTAGTATATTAAGTTATCCAACCAAATTCAAAATCATCTCGAAAATTTGTTTTATTATACAAGTGTTGCCTTTTATATTTCCGGATTTGAGATCAAAATCTTCATGCAATTTTGTAGGTTGGCCCCACTAATGCCCTGGGATACCTCCATCTCACGATAAGTCACATGACGATCATATCAGTTCACTCACCGGATCAATGTTTTCCGGAACAACAACCGATTTTGGACGACCTCCTCGAAATTCGTCCTTAACTGAACTACGGCTACGATTGAAGTCGGCAAACCATCGATAAAAAGTCCTTGATGGTGTACTGTCTACAAATAAATTTGAATTCTTCTTCTCTCAATTTTGATTGATCAAGAGGACTCTTCAAAGGGCTAAATTCTATTTATTATTTCAAGAGAAAAAAAAGAGAATTATAGTTCTTTTTTATCGACTGTCACTATAATAAGGTAAGTAATGATACTAATTTTGACTTTTCGCGAATTATTTTATTTCGAATTAACGCTTTTTATATCATATACATAACGCCTTTCGGTCTGAGAAGAAGTGAGGAACAAATTTTGTGATCTTTATGAAATTTCATATTTAAATTTCTAAAATAAATATATTAATTTGTATTAACGTGATCTAAAATAAATTGCCAAGTTAAAAAGAATTTGTTTATCTGGAAAAAATAAACAAGTCAATCCTGTGACTCACTTCTAAAATTGTTTTTCACAACTACCCCGATTCATCTATCCTATACCCGTATATTTATGTAAATAATAAAACAATATATTTTTTTTCTTTATTGATGTCTCTAATTTCATACTCCGCGATGTATAATCATCATTATCATTTATGGATAAGACTTTTTCAATATTAATTTAAATCGATAGAAATGAAGATCCTCCTGTTTTATATTATTATAAAAGAAAATAAATATATTTAATTTTAAGGATAATAAGGATTGAATTCGCCGGCGGGAAGTCACCGGGATTATACAGGTTAACCAAGGCCAAGTAGTGCTGAAACTCGGATGGGTGCCCCAAAAACAAGACTGTGGAATGTATGCAAGAAACCATCGATTTTATATAATATAATTATAAAAATCTGTAGGTGAAAAAGAATATAAATAAAATAAAATAAAGGATTGAATTTCTCTTTTTATTTTCTCTTACCCTAAATAATTATAAATTTAGTTGTAATTAAAAGGAAAAAATGAAACAAATGCTAATTGATAGGGTATTTATTATTTATTCTGCAGCGTACCGCGTATGAATGAAATTCTACTGGTGGACAAATTAAATGGAAACATTTATGATGACTCGTATGTGCAAAATCGCGTTCTGCAAATTCGCTCTCGGCAAGGGTTTAGGTAGAATTGATTAATGGCGAGAGGGATAATGCAGTAACCTAGGAATTTTAGTTTCTTAACCAAGACAAATAAATGTGCACATGGTCGCAACCGCTCAACTCGCCTTGAGCTTTTATGTTTTAGGATAGCAATTGCTAACCTCCCCCTAGAACAAGCAACGCTGTCATACAATTTGCTCTTAAAATCTTACCACTACCACCGTCTGCGAATCTACTGTCATAAGAGTTTTTCAAAAATTGACAATCGATAAAAACACGTGTTTATAAATCATTAAAATTTTGGAATAATCTATTGTAAATTTCTTTTATTTTTTATATCTTTTCTATAAAATTAAGGAGTTGGAGTTTTTTTTTCAAAAATTTTTCTCGTCTTTGGAATCAGAAAATCAAAGATAATTTTTATCAATCTATATCTCAGACACGGGAGAGAGTGGGAGGAAGCCCGAAGCTCAGACAACAAATATTATTTTGTTTGTCAAAAATCAAAAACGTATCTATAATAATTTGGTAAATAAATCCTTTAAATTTAATTTTTTTTTTTTTTAATTTTAGAGATCCTGCAGCATTTCAGCAGTTTCTGAAATCACCCAAATCTGAAGATCTGGAACTATTAAATCTTTTCATCACAGCCTCAAAAATCATTATATAAAACAGCATCCTATCATGTTAACTTCTAAATTTATTATTCATAATTATTTATTTATATTGTTTTCCTTTAGTAATGTTTTTTTTTATACTGTGTTGTATATTTTATAATGGTTTTTTTTTTTAATTTTTTAGGTCTATTTGTTCTTTAAAAAAAAAAATAAAAATTGAGCAAAATTTGATCTTTTCTAAATAAGTATCTTAGAATTTTTGACGTTATCCACTTCCTAAAAAATATTGACGTCATTAGTTAAATGACAATTTTTTTTTTTTAAGTAAAAAAAGACATTGTGACAAATTAACAAGTACTCTTAAATATTGTCAAAATACTATATGATATTTAATGGACAAAAGGATTTTAACGTGTTTTTTTTATTCTTTAAAAAGAAATGACGTAGCATATTATCCGTTTCAATCTCTCTCTCTGGCTCTCATTGCAAATAGTATCTTTTTAAACAGAGAGAGAGAGATGAATAATATCATATTCAAAGTTGAACATAATGGGTTATCAGAGATACAAGTTTTTCCATTTGTCTCTTCTCTTTATTCAAACTCAATACCCATACTGTATATAGATATATATATATATATATATATATACTATAACAAAACTTATGAATTCTGTTTTCAATTTAAATAGATACTCTCTCTTAGTTATTTGAATTTCTTGGCTTAAGAGGAGTATTCTATTCTAAATAATGTCTCGTCGATTAATGTTATTATTGAAACCTTAAGTGAGTAGCTAACTTGTAATCTAGTAAATCTACTACATTCTACAAGTCATAATGTCCAACTCTTGATTTCCTTTATTTTTAAATCTCCGACTCACAGAGGTAGAGGTTTAACTTCACGATCACTGGGTCCCTTCCATTCTTGAGCGACTTAAATTATTTTGGCTCTCAATTAATTTAAATAGATATGGACGGAATCTAAATGATCAAAAAGGTAGTAAGTTAAACACGTTTTGTCCATCGGTAACTAATGTCAGAAAAATAATTTAAATTAAAAAGAATAATTAAAAGAAAAAAGACAGACATTAAATAAAATTTCAGTTTCTCTCTATGGTAAGTTATATTTATTATTTTATACACTAATTTTGTTTTTTTAATAAATCCACTCTTACACAACAAATTGTTATGAAAGCGTTGAAGACAAACATTTTAATTATTATCACAAATCTGTGAGAAAATTTTGGTGCATAATAAATTTTGATGAGCCTTTTATACCACTTCCTGCTGACCGATTTTCTTCAAATTTTAATATCTTCTTAGGCCCTTCTACGGCTAAAAAGTTATAAGGTTTTTTCCTTTTCCGATGATTAGTTCCAGAGATATAAGCTACACATACAAATACGTACATTAAGAATTTTTGCATTTTTGACTTTTAAAAAAATGAGGGATTAAATTTTTCATGATCATAATACTTCCCGTATATTACATATAACATAGTGCGGGATAGCATAATCTCCGACTAAAAATATATTTTTCATAATTATTTTTTTTTTTTTTTGTGGCTTCGAATAATGGTAATAACTCACTTGAAGGGACCTGTAACAAATTTTTTACTTGTATTTCTTGTTTGTTCCTTCAGTATAACAAATTAAAATAATTTTTCTTTGGCCTTTTTTTTAGAAATGTTTGTGTAAAAGTAAAAACAGTAGTAATTTTTAGCTCAGCGTCTGAATATTTTTACTTCTCCAACTCGAATTCAAATCCATCCAAGCCGCAGAGCTGCTAGAGCCCCTGGTTTATTTTTTTTCTCGTTAAGAGGGAATGGGTTTGTACATTATTTGTTGGATGGAAAAAGATGTATTTTTTTTTTATTTTCATTTTAGAGGGGGAGAGGGAGGGAGGAGATTTTTTTTCTAGTATGAATTTCTTTTATTTTTTTCAACCATTTCACGTAATTTTACTTGGTCTTGATTTTTTCATTGTTCATTAATTTTGAGAGATGTGGGCTCGATCCCCTGCCCTCTGACTACACACGCCTGTGTGTATTTGTTAGTATCTGGCGATGGCCAGTTTCTACTTCCTTTTCATCCCATCACAGTAAACAAACAACAACAAATCCCTGGTCTGCTCCATACATCCCTGTGAGAGCCCAACTCCAACATCAAGCTTAATGTTTACGCTTTGTACATTTGCATAGCTTAAGGTGATACACGCTTTCGTGACAATATAAATTGGTAATATGTACAGAAACCCAAGGTCAAATAAATAAATAAATGACCCGATTATAGTTCAATAAAAAATATTTAAAAAGAGATAATAAATATAAGGTGTTGCAAAAATATTTCCCTTTCTCATAAGAATAAATGGATGTTAATTTTTTTCATTTCATTTGGACCGTATAGGCCCACCTACCGGGTTCCTCGTTTATTTACCCGAGGTGCTTACGTGTAC
>JAAAKE020141748.1:0-13398 GCA_010014785.2 Anisolabis maritima
AAATAAAATTTAAAATTTAAATTATTTGTCGCATTGGGAAATTAAAAAGAACAAAACAAAGAACTCAAAAAGTGAACTCCCCAACCTAAATAGAATATTTGAGCCTAAATTCAGATTGTTCTAATAATCTCTAATACCTCTAGACAGAATTTTGCATTTTTAAAGATATTAAAATATAAAAAGAAAATTTAGAAAACATAGAATTAATCTCTACTCTGTTATTTTCGAGCTGCATAACCAAAGAGGTACTTAACGTCAGAGGGTTTGCAGCCACTAGGACAGACATGAAATTGAATTAATATCATAGTTATATATTAATTTTGATATCAAGAGTTTTATTAAAGTCCAAAATATTCATAAAAGAATCTCTTTCTATGAGATGCGGTGCACCTCAGCCTGCAGCAAAGATTTTTTTATAAAATTTTGCTTTAATACATTCCTGGAAAATGTTCCTCACTCTTAAGTGAGAGACCCAACCATGCCGAAGAGAAGATTGTTTAAACATGTCAGTGGGAGAAGCTGAGAATATATCTAAATCTTGGCAATTATCCTGAATAAGATCATAAAATACAGTCGTAACGCCGACAATTATATGTAAAAATATTTTGTGAGTATATTTTTACTAGAGGTTCAAGTGGACCATGGCTCCTGGTCGAACCGCCTATCCGGAACATCGGTGTGCTTCCTTTGCACCAGACTACCCAACACTCGACCACTAAGGCAAAACTCACTCATCCCGATATATATCCAGATCGTATGATTAAGTTAAGCCCTCGTGAAAAATCTCTAAATAAAATTTTTCACTTAACTACTGCTGTTAACCAATAGTAGGACCGATGGTTCGCCTGATCCCCTAACAAAAATAAATTCGTGAAATATTTTTACATATAATCATGACTACGTTAAGTCCATTATAAGGCATATATTAAATAATAATATCTAATTCAAATTAATAGGTTTTACTTATATTTAGACAATAATATGTATTAAAGCAAAATTTTATAAAAAATATTAATCCGAAAGTTGTAGATAAAACCAAATCTAGTTTTGACACCTATCACGATTTGTGACTACACAATGAAACTTTATTTATTTTTAAATTTTTAAATAAAAAGTTCACGATTCGATGTTTGATTATTATTTATTATTTTTTCTCTTATGAAAAGACTTATTAATTAATGCTAGTATACATGGCATCATAATACTTTGCGATCTTGGTTAGAAATCAAAACAGCCTGAAGTCAAGGAATTCCCTGGAAAAACTTTTCAATATACTTAGTGTATTATATGTAACAATGTTATTGTTAATAAACTGTTTCAATTTCAAATTTCGTAAAGCTTTTTAGGCTATACTTACAAAAAATATTATATAAAAGAATAAAAATAAACTAATTTTCTTGTTTCGATGTTCTGTTCTATTTTTATATATAATTTCTTAAAATTTATTTCAAAAATTAATAGCAAAATCCATGATACATCATAAAAAAGAGAACTCCATCTTAAACAATTGAAGCTTTTCTTCTCGCTGTTAACTTTTTAAAAGTTGACGTTGACTGTGAAGGCTTCATGTGAAGTTTCTTTGCAGAGTTTGATCGATTAATTTTCATCGTTAAAAATCGATTTGATGATTGACTATTTATATTTACGAAATTAGTTGCATTCATTTGCCATTCGAGCGCTTCATTGAGTTCGTTTATTTGTTGTTGTAAATCACGTAAAATTGTTAAGATGTCGAATGCTTCTTGTTCTGGGAGCATAGAGCATGGGGCGATTCCAGGGTGTCTAACCCCGCTAGAAAACAAAATTTTCTTTTTAGTGATACTATTCGAAATATGCTTTAATAGAAAGGGGAAGTGAGAAAGACTGTGACTTTTTGTGACCTTTCGATCTTACAAAAAAGTCTTCAGTTAAATAATCGATTTTCTATTATATCGATCTCTTCCTCGTGTCTTCTACTTTCAAATTATTTATTATTAGAGATATACTAACCCATGCTTCTCTCGATGGTTTCTCAAAGCAATTGTAACAATTTTATCAATTTGTTTCGATGAAAGACCTGCCATTCCACTTTTCCCTCGTCCAGGATAGATCTCCAAAAGGGTAGGAATATTTCTGTTTAAAAGTTATTAGATTTATTTCTTAATTTCATTTTAAAAGTTAAAAAAAATCGTTTTGATTACATTGTTTCGTTGATCAATCGCAGAATGACATTTGGCACAAAAGTGGATTTCAAAAATCGGTGAGAAGCCAAGCGCTCTAATTGAAATACAAAATTTGATTGCTTATCTAATCGACTGGTTGAACCCAAAGTTTGTATCCACTGAAAAGGATTAGATATATTACAATTTTACAATTTTTTAATGGCAGGATTATGAGAGGATGAAGTATCCAAATATTAAATAATATTTGAAACTTCAAATCAGTTATCATTTTGACTTCGCGTGTTATAAGAAAGCTATATCAAAAAGCGGTGTCCCAAAGAGAGATTGATCTAAACTTACTTGAATATCATTGACCGCCAATCCTATCATTAAATTAGCCAGGACTATTGTTGCTAATACAACAAATAGTAAAAATAAAATTCGTGGAATGATTCCTTCGACTTTTCCATCTTCAGTGAATATTTCGTTATACTCGAATTCCCCCATGACCATTGCTACTGTTTTCACTAAACTTCGTCCTGGATCTGAAAAGGCTTTCACTTGATGGTATTCTAAAGCAAAGCAGAGGGCAAATCCAAAAACCAGAAAACAAAATGTGAACAAAACCTACAAAAAAAATTAAATATTAATTAATATAAGAAAAAAAGAAATCACATAACTTTCACTTACCGATTATTTTTAATAGTTTATTCGAGCAGAGATTTTATATTTTTACTAAATACCAATTGACATTATTTTTAGTCCCTTGGCAAAAAAGATTATAGACCAACATTTTTCAAACTTTTTGCCTTGCGACTCAACTTGATCATTTTCTCGGTTTGTTTTCGTGACCCAGAGGTTGAGAAACGCTGATATAAAGATAAGCTTTGAAGTTATACATTAAACAATTAGTCTAGAATGCTCAACCCACAGGTCGTTTAGAGGGAAAATTCTCTTTATTTTGAACAAATTTATATAACAAAAGTTGCTTAAAATTTAGAATAACTTTTCTGAAATATTATAAATATTAAAAATATACACAAAAAAATTTAAAAAACTGTAAGGGAAAAATGCAAAATATTCTTCAGAGGGTTTTACAAATTAGATCCAAAAATACATCTTATATACAATATCTTTAATTATGTAATTGATATATAAAATGTAAAAAAATCGTTTGAACTGATTTTAAATAAATGTCAGTAAATTATTATTTCCATTTGACCGATTTTAGTCAAAAGCTTGCTATTACATACTTATTTTAAGTTATGTTTAAAATTTACTCAGTGATTTATAGTTTAACCTATATTTTTATTACAGCCACATACATGTGAACTATTTTCTGAAAATTATATTTTGGATGGGACAGTAGAAGACATGTATTTCCGTTAAAACCTCGATTATGAAATTTTGGACCGAATGGTTTCAGCAAGTGAAAGTAATAAGTGAAAGTGATTATTACCTTAAGTACATTGACAAGTACCGAGTAAAACATGAGAGCATAGAACCCCCACAGGGCAAAACGTCCAGTAATCAACATGATATGTGTCCATGCGAGAAGGACCGCCCCAGACATCACGTGGATCAACCAGTCGGGCACCTCACCGGCTAGAAAGGGAAGCATATATTGAATATCGGAAATTTTATTCAGATAAAAGTTTTTTCTTTTCGGCATCTGAGGCCATATAGACTTGAAACGATTTACGATACTTATAATCCAGGCATATTTATTTACATCAATTGGTATCCAATTAATATAAATAAATTTTCATCTGACAGCCTGGGACAACCTACACCCCTTGGCTTTTCAGGTTTTCAATATTGACATTGTCAGTATCTTTAACCTCTCGGCCAAGGGGGGTTGGGGGAGCTTTGAAATAGTTATTAGTTTTCAATCTTTTCCAAAATTAGGCAGTGTGCCCTTGTCAAATGTTTTTTTTTTAGATTGTGAGCAGCCTTATTGT
This sequence comes from Anisolabis maritima, assembly GCA_010014785.2. Lineage (NCBI taxonomy): Eukaryota > Metazoa > Arthropoda > Insecta > Dermaptera > Anisolabididae > Anisolabis > Anisolabis maritima. The sequence continues at coordinate 4,103 of JAAAKE020141748.1, forward strand.
TTCCAGGGTACAGACCACTTGGGGGTCGAACCCAGGATTTCTAGCCTTTCCGGGGCCTTGTCTAGCGTGCTATCCTCTTGCATAATCCTTATACACCAAAGTACAAGAAGTCAGGCTTTTTATCAGATGATTAAAATGATCAAATTTCAAAGAAAGATTTTATACCCCACAACGTTAAGTGAGGAGTCCAGCATCTGGGCTGGCATCAGCACTATCATTTGAGCGTCTGTCTGAAGTGGGGTAAGGAGTGCACTCTAGCTTTTAATAATTTCGGAAGTATTTTTAAGTCTTTTTCAGGCATTTGAGGCCCTTATTTATTTAAATTAATTAGTAGCCAAGATTAAAAAATTTTGAGTTTATTTGTTATTTATTCATCATGTAAAAAGCATCTTTGGCCCCTTGCTTATTGAACTAAAACTTAGTGGTTCGCATTCTAAGAGTTTAAATTTTTCTAAATTATATTGACTAAAAATTAATTTAAATAAATATGGACGGGATAACAACAAAATGTTCTACTCCCACCCAAAGTGTGTGGTGAAACATGTCGCAAAAGCATGGGAAGTCAAAGCCAGGAATAGAAAGTAGCTATTGTCCACGGAAATGGTCTTCTACAGAAGTTTGGGAAAAACCAGGTAGAACAAGTGATAAGAAAGAGGATCGAAGTGGAATTAGATATAATAGACAAGGGCCAAAAACGGCAATTATATATATATCGGCCATGTAAATAGGATGAAGGAAGAAAGTCCTTCAATGGGTGTCAATAGAATGATAAAAGAGAGGATGCCCGAGACGAAGTTAACGAGGCAAAGCAATGCAGGAGGCTAGGAGCGGAGAAACATCGTTAGATGAAATGCAATCCGCAATTAAGTAAGTTAAGTAAGTAAATGTGGATGGAGAGTATAATACAAAAGAAGTCACTTTGCCTGATTGCTGATCAAGTGAGTAAGTTAGAGCAGGCCTCAGTTCTCACTGATAAATTGCCCATTCGGGAAAAAACTTTAAAATTAAAATTTTAAAATTATTTCAAATTATTCCACATACATACTTTAAACATTGGGCTATGCGAGTTTGTTAGTGTTATGGGGTATCTCTGAGTTCTCTAATGATCGAGATACGTAGATTGAAGACCTCCAGGGGCCTTAGAAGCCAATTAGACTAACAAGCATACAGTCAGAAAATGAGTAGCTGCTTTTCGCAACCCGCTACTTCTTAAATCGCCTTATTTCCTGGTGTTTATGTCTATTAAAAAAAAAGTTTTTATAACCTGTTTCTCCACTAATGCCAATTAGTAAGCCAAGTGCAGAATTTAAGAGTCCAATCCAAGTTTCAAAATCCCTAAAAGCCTGCCTGGGTTGTACTCCAGTTTGAAACAAACAATTTATGGCCAAACACGTAGAACAAATAAGGAGAATACGTCCCGGCCATGAAACCTAAAAAATCAGAACGCATTGGCAGATTTAATTAATTTATAGGCCTCACGTTGCTAATTAATCCAGCTTTTATACCTGAGTGGCAGTAAATTTATTTACTCTCAACATGATCACAAACGTGCTTAATGAAATGACATGGACTATATGCAAAAGAGTCAGAGCAATGAAAAATTTGCGAAGTCGGAACCATTTGAGTCGAAGAAAACCTTGAAGGACTGGATGTTCAAGGAGCGTTACTTGCTGTTGTTGAGAACAACTTTCAAGAAGAGCTCGAGTTACAGCCATTTGATGCTGACTAGATTCCGGGGTTAAGCAAGCAAAGTCGGTGATGATCTAAAAATACAAACCAATAAATAAATATATAAATGTTTAAATTGAATGAAAAAAATCAAGTAATATTGAGATATAAAAAAGATAATATGAATAAACAAAAAGTTGGGTTAGAATTCTTAACCTAGGAAGGAAAAAAGCACCAAGATGAAAATCCAAGGAGAATTTTTCCAATAATTTAAGTAAAAAAATGATAAACGCGAAAAAATTTTATTTAGCTCTCCCCCTCCATAAACAAGAATCCTGACTACACTCCAGGGATGAACCAAATGGCGAATAAAAATAATCTCATTTTGATCAAGTAATGTCGTTATGATTATTACAGAACATGCAAGATCTTAAAGTAGTTTATTTTTAACATTTACTTTGCAATGTCTTCCAAATTCTGGACCGGTACATTCACCTTCGGCCATCTCGAGAGCTTCATCGAGAATTTTTAAAAATAATTGGTCAGGCCTAGCAACATGAATTTGAATTAAGTCAACGACACTTAAATAAGAATCCGTTAAAGCGGCGAGATTGCCTCCATGGCTGATAAGAAGGTGGATGATTGCAGGCAAGCCATAATAGGCGGCAACGTGAAGGGGAGTGCAGCCTGCCTAAAAGAAAAATTTTCTTTTTGGAAATTTAGCTTAAATCTAAAAAGATTTTTTCTATTATTTACAAAATTTCTTGAATTAATAAAATTATTTGCTTCTGGACGATGGAGAAGGCATTCCATAATTTCCAAATTTCCTGCTTCTGCAGCTTCATGAAGAATCAAACCCTAGAAAAAAAGAAATTTAATAAAAAATATTTAAATTGAAGTTTTTTTGATGATACCTTTAAAGGAGCGCCAGCTTGGAGAAGGGCTTTAACAATTTCAAGGGATCTAAGACGCACCGCAGTGTGCAAAGGAGTGACGCAATTTTTTTCTAAACGAGACTCCACGTCAACTTGGGTATTCGCAGCGATCAGCATGGAGACAATCAATTCATATTGGCTCACTCCCTCCAAATCACTCAAAAAAAATTCAAATAAATAAAAGGGTTGCCATATCTACTCGAAGATGATTTAAAAATGGAATTGAAATTGTCTTACCTACTTGAAATTCCTGTTCCAGCCAATTGGAGCGGAGTTTGATTTCGCTCATCTTCTATATTGGTTAAAGCATTATATTTCAATAATATTTGGCAACATTTTACATGGCCACCTTTTACTGCTAAATGAAGAGCAGTTCTTCCCCAACATTCCGTTATTGGTAACTTGTTAGAAAAAAGGATAAAATTATTATAGAAAAAAGGAAATTATTAATGATTAAATTTTGAGCAGATGAACTACATAACTACTTTACTCCGTTTTATTAGGCAAATATACCACAATTAGGCGATACCACAAAGTGATTTTGCAATGGATCTGGGTCTGATGATATTAAAGTTCTTTGACCTGCCTCCTACCGAGCGATTTGATAGCAAGTGATGACTTGCCTGAGAAACAACTGGTTTTATTTCTCTAAGCCCTTATATAAAAAATTATTATATTTATATAGAGGATGGTGTTTAAGAGAAGCAAGACCTCTACGGAAATAAAAGTTCACGGGGGCGGAAATTATGCCCAATCAACACAATCATCTCGCAGATATTCCATGATATATTTGTTGTTATCATAGGGCTTTTTTAATTTATTAAACTTTATTTAACAGTTAATAAATAAGTTTCCTTATGCGGAAATTAGCAATTTTATCATTTAATGTCAATCTCTTTCCTTCTTTTTTGAAGAAAGAAAAATTATCATTTTTCCCTATTGCTAATGATTATTAGGTTTTCTCTTTTAAAGAACTAATTTTATGTCAATTTCTAAGGATGAGACGTATCAGCCATTGCTCTCTTCGCTAATAGGGCTGAGTCTATTTTCAGCCTGGTCAATTGTGTTTGATGTGAGATTCGCCTAAGACCCAAAAAAATACATAGAGGATCCAAATCAAAGAGAATCTTCAGCCCGTTATATTTTATTTTTGCCTTTGTCTAGGTTTCGAGGGCTATACGCCACCCATCATCAGAACCTAGGCCGTAAAAATAAGGTTTGTGCCTCCTGCATATTACGCAATATTTATGACGATTGCGAGAGGAAAAAACCATATTTTAACGATCTAGGTCCTGTTGATGGGTGGCGTAAAGCCCTTGATACGTAGACTAAGGCAAAAAAATAAAATATAAAGGGCTGAAGATTCTCTTTGATTTGGATTCCTCTTTTTACAGCGTTTCCCCTAAATATTTTTTCTTAAAAAAAAATACAAGCAATGTTTATGAGAAACATTACCTAGGTAAAAAATTAATATTTTATTGACTCGGAAGAAGAATGCGATTGAGGTTATTTATTTTCACCCCTCTTCTCAAATAGCAAGATTGATAAAAAGAAATAATAAATAAATTCTATTAAACCTTGACTTGATTAGAAGTTGCAGATAATTTTACAGTTGAATAGCCATCATTGTCGGAATCACTAAGATTAACCTTTTGGGCTATGTTTGGGTCGCATCCGGCCTTTAACAAAAATTCTGTTGTCTTCACATGTCCTCGATCACAGGAATAATGCAAAGCGGTGCGGCCTACCAATAAGTGGATTGCATCAGTATTAAAATAAAATAAAGTAAAATAAAAAAGAACTAGCGAGACCTAATTTATCAGTGAGTTCCAAGTTGGCTCCGTTTTTAAGTAGAAGTTCAACGATTTTTGGTACGTCCTCTTGTCTCCAACAAGCCAAGTGTAAAAAACGAACTCGAAGTCCTAGCATTGGTAAATTGATCCATCCCTGAACGTTAGGGCGCGAAAGAATAGATGATACTTTATTGAAAGAAATCTCTTCAGGCGAGGTGAGAAGATTTAGCATTTGTTGAAAATCCTATCAAAAGAAATAAAATTTATTCATTTATCAAAACAAACTGAATTGAATTATCTATGAGATGGAAATAATTTTCTTTCACCTTTTTTAATGTACAATGAATAATCAAGTTCAAGAATGATGAAGAATTAAATTAAATTTTGAAGTCTTAAGTTATTTACCTTATTTGTTTAGTATTTAAACCTGTAAAAAGAATAAATGAGGGAATCGAAAGGACGTTCTCTTCTTAGCTAAATAAGTCTGATTATGTTAAGTAACTCGTAAGAGGTTTATAAATTAAAACAAGCCCTGGAGAACATGAGTTCGACTCCCATGAATGCCTCATTTTTTTTCTCCTTCCGAGTTTAAGTTAAATAATTTAAAATTGCGAAATTGAATTTAATTCTTCATCATTGTTGGCCCTGATTATCCATAACATTTAGTCATTCGGTTAAGCAAAAGTTAAAGGCAAAATTTTTTTGTCTATGTTTAAACTCGTTCGATATTTTTAGTATTTCTACTGATGCACGTGTTGTGTAGCCTCGATTATTGTCTTAATTTGATCATCATCAGTGGTGGAGGCTTTTTAATCTTTAAAGTCTAACTTTATACTTGCGAAAAATTCTTTCAGCTCTATATCTTATTTATTGCTTGAATAACGTTTTTGTCTTAGATGGACATTATTTTCTTCTATCTTCAAAAAGGCACAAAACTAACACAAATTAATTTATATCAAACAATTTTATTTCTAAAGATGCGTTCACCTTTAAGAATATGTACACAAATAATATGTTTTCTATAATTTTGACAGATCCAGGAATGCTCCAACAACTTTCCGAACAACACAATATATTAAAAAAAAACCTTATGGTCCGAAGTCAAAGAAAAAGAGCTGGCATAGAAAGATAAAGAAAAATATTAGTTCTAGCTAGTAAACTCCCTCTCCAAATAATAATCGGGCTAAAAGTAATTTCTCCTTTTTCTTAGTGAAAGATTTTTTTTCTCCCGGCATCTAAACTTTGAATTTTTTAACTAGTATTTTGAAACCAAGAAAGGGTGATAAAATTTTGTTAGAGGTTAATCTTTATTAGTATTTAATTAAATTAAAGAGGCCATTGCAAATAGGTTTGGATATAAGATGATCCCATTCCCTTTGGCAGATACAATTTCGGTATTTAAGTCCATTGCTCATACTTTTACTTTTTCAATACAATTTTGTTTATCCATTATTTCTATCAAAATACAAAACAAAGTACGAAGAGAAGCCTAAATATTTTCCACTGATAAAACGACCCAGATATGCGAGACAATTAAAAATGAGGATGACCGTGGTTTTAAGGAAATTGCATCATACTTAACACTCTCTCATTAAATTCCCAATAGTTTAAAATAATTAAATAGCAACGTGAGGTGTGTCCAATGTTATGCAGTTAAAAAGCTCTTTCCAAAAGTTTATTTCATTTTCACAAGTGCGGGAACAAGAAATAAAAAATACGACGCAGAATAAAGCGTTAAAAGAAGAAATAGTATTCCAAGTGATTGCAGTCAAGAGTGAGTCTCTGGAGAATTCCTTATATACTCAATTAGAAGGCGTTATATTTGATGGGTCTTGAGATTCTTTTTTATATCCAAAATCTATTTATGGTGTAGATTCAGATTCACTTACCGATAGAATCTATTTGTTTTAAGTCATTTAGATCCGGTCCTTATTTATTTTAATTAATTGGTAGCCAATTTAATTCAAATAATTTTTATCATTCAGGATGGGAAGTGAATCCCTTAAATTTCAAAATTTGACTGAAGCGAGCCTTGTGAATACGAGCATTGATTTTCTCGAAATAAGAGTGACCTTTATAGAAGCCTAAAACTAGTAATGTAAAATATGAAAAACTAATATTAAAATTTTTTAACCAAAGGTCAATGGTTCGCTTCCGGTCTTGAGCGACAAAAATTTATTTAAATTATATTGGCTCCCAATTAATTTAAATAAATAAGAGATATGTGAAAAGCATCAAAAGGTTTAAAATCCGCCTCAATTAAAATAAATTTTAAAGTTGATAAAAAATTATATAAGTACACTCTAATAAAGATAGAAGATAATTTTTTTTTCTCAATGTATAGAAAAATAGAGAGTTAATTCTAAAATGAACAAATATATAATATATAAATATATTTATTTCCTATAAAAGAAAAGAATTTTACTTACATCTTTCAGCTCTTCAGCGAAGGAAGCGTTTGAAGATATAGGATTTGTCATTTCTCCTCATTCAATCTCGCACTCAATTTTGTTGGTATATTATTAAAAAGTTTCCTTTCGACTAATTCTAACTCGCTGCCTCTGGGAACTATTCATTTTTATTTCCTTAATTCTAATCTAAGTTGATTTCATATAAAGGAAGTGGTTTGATATTATATCCCATATGGTGTTGTTCAGGCGAATCAAAGGTATGTTGAACTTTTGAACCAGAGAGAAGGAAATCGTACACGAAGTTTGATTGAAAGATAACAAAATTAATAATAAAAAGTTTTAGAATTTTATTTCGAAATCAATCGGAATTAAAAAGAAAAATTCATAAGAAATATAAAAACAAAATAGGATGTTTGCTTTCCTTTTCCAAACTATTCTTTTTTTTATCGCTTGAAATAGTTAAATAGATTTTAAAATATCCTAAGGAGATAACTGAGTCAGTTCCTGGGCATGACCCTGAGAGAATGTAAAAAATATAATTAAATAAAACGAAGAGAGTTCCCTATACGTAATAATCACCGGAGCATAGAAGAAAAAACAAGGCCAAGGAAAATCATTCTCTTAGGTCAAGGGATGTGCTGTAAGGAACAAAAAAAATGGAACAAGAAAAATATTTGAAATTTCTCACCAACTCTCTTTGTTAAGCAATTACAAATCATTTAAAATAAAGATTTTTCTCTAATCAGAGAGAACGCCCGCTGATCAACGAAACACATTTTTTAAAAATGCTCCCACTAAAAATCTTGTTGGGCCACTGATGAAAAGAGAAAATATATATTTATTGTAATTATTCAATTAAGAGATCAATTAGGAGACCTTAGAAGTGAATTGAAAATAAAAAGAATACTTTTAATATAATTATTGTATATTTAAATAATTTATCATATATATTTTAACAAATGTCATTTTGTTTTGGTGTATTTATCTTTGGTTTGCCAATAAAATATAAATTGCTCTCTATTCAAAGCAGTACAAAATAACTTTAATTTTATTACAAATTATTAGTTTTGTTAAATAAGGCATCTAGTAATTTTTATTGTTCTCTAAGCGTCAAAGATATTATAACGTTTTCTACTCGGCTATATAAATACAAAAAATAAAATTTTAAGATATGCGTTTCTATTTGTACGTAAATAAATAGTTTATTATAGGAAATCAAAAAAAGTATATTTTTATATACACCCTAGTAAAAAACGTTATGAATTTCGTTGTTTTTTTTTTAAAATCATTTATTACTTTTGTCATCACAGCTGAAAAGAAATATTTTAAACCTATTATTATTATTATTCTTTCGAAATAAATATCAAATCAATAATAAATAATTTAAAAATTTTTACGTATTTATCATTGGATTATTTTTTTTTTTTTTCATTTTTTAGGCTTTCATTATTTCATCAATTACAACTTCAACATCAGTGAAAATCTCATCAGGTGTTCGTTCCGCTGGAATCTAAATAAATTTCAAAATGAACATTAAATATTATAATATTAAGTAGAAAAGTAGCTCAATTACTTACAGTTTTGGTTTTGTCACCAAATTTCTGAATTACAGGTTTGCTGTGAGTGTGAAATGTGTCCAGGCGTTTTTTAATCGTTTCAGCATTGTCATCCACACGCCCGGATGTTTTTCCTCTGCTGAGAAGTCTTTCCGTCATTGTAGCATCAGAAACATCAAAATTCAAAATTAAACTCACAGGTTTTATCTGAAAAATTGATAAAACAAAATATAATTCGAACACTCTTTGAGATATGATACGATTTATGAGATGCATATGTATATAATTTAGCAATAAGAGATCATTTTCAAGCAAACAGTTTGAATAAAATAAAAAAAAAAATAAATTTCACCAAAACCATCATGTCACCATGACAATCATCGAGGAACCTAAAGTGATATTTCATTTGAAGTTAACTTAAATCAAATAATTTCAATAAACAAAACTGTTTCATTGTTCATTTTGAATAATTTTTGCTTGGAAAAAATTTATATATCATAAACTCCTGTGTGTATGAAGCAGGAAATATGGAAAATTTAATTTAATTTTTGAATGGATAGATGTAAAGTTATAATAATTTAAACTTTACCTCTTTTTCAAAAAGTTCTCCTTGGATAACCTCGCGTGGGTATCCATCGATAAGAAAACCTTTCGAATTAGTCAATGCTTTGATCATCCCTTCTTTGAGTAGATCAAGAACTTCCTCCTAAAACACAAGTATATCAATCAATTATTTAAATCTAGATCTAGTCTAGATAAATATTTATGAAGGTCAAATAAAAGGCTAAATTTTTGGCAAAAGTATATTTATTCCCACGTGATATCCGGCAATAATCACGTGCGAATAAATATACTCCTATATATATATATATATATGTTTTCCCGGGTTGGTTCGGACCAACCCGGGAAAACATCATTCCACATACAACCAAC
>JAAAKE020141770.1:0-13398 GCA_010014785.2 Anisolabis maritima
TGACCCTTCCTCAAATGGGTGTCAGTATTATTAGTTATTTTCAAGTGATTTTTATTAGAAATTTCAGTTAAATTTATTAGTTCTGTTTTTCATGTTCTTTTATTTATTGAAATTTTGCCCTGATCTTTACACTTTTTCTCTGGCTTTTGCGCGACCATGCCCCTCCACCCATTCAAAAGCCAGAGTCTATGAAAAAGGTATTTTACCAGTTGCGGCTCGCTTGGCGGTTCAAAAAATGTATGTGACTCGAGAAACAAAAAGGTTGAGTCTACTTTTGCCAAAGAAAATTTTAGAGGATAATATGAATAGTGTAAGAGCTCATTCACTGATATTTTCGTGGATAGGAACAACGCCTAAGGATTAAAGCAATCATAAATAGACATAGTGTTATGTATTATATAGAATATAATGATTAGTAATATAAATATTATGATCATGGGAAAAACCTCCCCTCCCCCCCCTCGCTTACAACATCCTATTTTTTTAAAAATATCTTTGCGTTTCAAGTCAAATGGACCTCAAAAATTCAAAAAAATCTTAATGTGACTATGTCTATGTATGTATGTAGTTTATATTTTTGCAACATAATTCATAAAATTACAAAAATATAATTTCAATAGATTTTAAAAATGTAGAATGTGCACAAAAGTGTTGAAAAAACCATGAATCAAAAACAGCATTTATTTTTATTAAATTTTTTTTTTAGTTTAGTGAGAATGTTAGCATTGAATTTTATATTACAACATGTATGCATGTCGTTGCGAACGCGTTGAACATCACTGACTTAAACAATGCGCTTCGCGTTGAGCCTTACGCTTTGCTCTTATCCATTAAAATCTAAAGTGTTAATGAGTCTTGAGCTTCCATTAAATATTTTATTGTAAATTATTTGAATTTATATGCGAAGGTTTTTATTTGAAAAAGTTCGCAAAAAATCTTTACAAAATTACCCTTTTGAAGTTAGCTATTGTAGTCATATCGATTGTTTTCTCCTAATTTTTCATATCTAAACATTTTCAGTTCTAAAACGTTAAGAAAACATCAGCTGTGGTGGATCATTAATTTTAACGTCAAAGAGCCAAAAAAGTTATATTATTTTTATATCAACCACACACACACGCTCATGCACATAAACTCAAATTAAAAAATATTTTTCATCCGTTTTTTTTTACACTTAACCATTCATTCATTTCCCTCAAAAACAAACAATATTTGTATTTTACTTCACTAGGAGAAGAGAATTGAACACACAACAATTAATCAAACAATATTTCAATTTGACACTTCGCCGATTTATTTTTATTTATTTATTTTTTGTTTTAGTATTTTATTCAATTAATCTTTAATTCTTTTATTTCTACTCTTTTTTCCCTTCTTTGTCAATTTTATGTCAAAATAAATAAATAAATAAAAATAAAATCGAAAACAAAATATTAAAGGTTCCTTGTTTTTTATTTTAAAGATTATATACGAGGGCCGTCTGAAAAGTGAGGTAAATAATACAGAGATGACAGAGATCTCGTTTTAAACGATCGTCGATTGAAGATGCGTGTGATAGCCGACAAAAGAATGTGCTGGTCATATCTTACATGAACACTTGCATATGAGAAAACTGTCGCGTTTGCTCACTGAGGACCAGACACGTCTGAGTACTGTTTGAGCCTTTTTACGTGTAATCGCACTGAATTTTTGCGTCGATTATTATTGTTGACGAAACTTGGATACACCACTACACCTCCGAAACAAAAATTCAATCAAGTTTTGTCACGATTCCTCAGCCTTATAGTCATAAAAAAAGCTTTCAAACTATGTTAAGGACACTTTCTTTCTACAAAATGAATTTTTTTCTTTCTATTTCATTGCCTTTCTGAAGAATTTATTTTGATATGTTCCATCGAAAAAAATGTTTTTTAAAGGGGAGGGAGGGTGATTCAACAATTATACAATTTGAATGAAAAATGTAAAATACTATTTTGAGATAATAAAAATAGCAACCATACAAATTAACGATCCATTCCCCCCTCTCTTTTTCATCTTTTGGTCCGTACTCCAACATTCATTGGAAATCCTCTCTCCCTTTCCCTTTCCCTTTCTCTCTCTCCCTGTGGAACGTTAGCGAATGGAATGTGGATTTAAGATCGACAAGCAAACCACCAACTAATGGATGAGATTTGCACCACAAAAAAAATGAGAAAATTAATCCAAAGAGAAATTGCACTACGAAATTTTTTCTCTACGGTTTTTTAGTTAATAAAATATTTCAATGAACATTGAGAGAATGAATTGAAATAAAAGAGAGGGTCATCATAATATTACATGTTATGAAAATGTCTGGATAGATTGCAATTGGAATCGGAGGCACTCGAGACAGATACAATATAAGTTTAACTATATTCTCACGACTGGATGCAAACCACTGACCCTTAGATCACTTAATAAACTCCTTGTGACTACTCGTGAAGATAAACGCTGTTCAAAATTTATTCTAGCCCTTGCTATTAATATAAATTAATAAATTCTTTTTCGAACACATCTTTTCAATTTAACCGAAGGTCAAAAGACGCGAGTGAAACCTGGACATGTGTTTGGAGCAAGGATTGAGAAGGAAACCAAGCGTTTCTTTTCTCGCCCTTATTTCACCCTGACTGTGCCATCTATCCAGAAACCACTGTTTAAGCAATACGACCAAAAACAATTAAATATAGGGCGGGGATTAGGAAATTCGATTGTGGTTCTCTTGTTCCACCAGACTATTCTATTACATCAGATAATATATATAAAATATTTTTCTTATTACTTTTTCTTTCCTATATATTCCTCTACTAACCATCCATATTAAAATAATTATGGATTTTTAAATTCACTTATTTTCATAAACCTTCCTTTATTAAAAAAATTTTTTTTTACCTTTTCCATGATCAACTTAATTGTGTGAATAAAAAGACCCGGATGAATCAAATTATGTTTCGTTTAATTGGAATGCGGAATTAGAACTCGGGAACAAAAATTAGGTGAAGCGAAGTGGGACGGAGAGAGGGGTTAGGGATAGAGCAAGCAACACACGACGACGACGACGACGATGATTCTAAACCCCGTCAACTCCCAAAAGGGTTCTTTCTTCCTCTCCCTCCCCCACCACATTTTTTTTTCTCTCGTTCACCTCCCATTTTCCTTGTCCTGGACTCGGTCTGGAACGTAATTTCCTGCCGAAAAGCATCCACTCGAGTTGAGATTAAAACCTGAACTACCCATTTCCCCTCTCATCCTTTCTTGTCCCCTCCTACTCGATGGACGGACCTGAATTTTCTGAATGAGGAGAGGAAACCCTTAAAACCTTCCCCCTTTTCATCTGCATGTTTCAACCTTAGTATTTCAATATCAAAAGGGAGAGAAGAAAATAAAGGTTTGTTTATTATTATTAAATTGGAGCTGTTTATTATAAAAGCGATAAAGGAGTCTTTAAAAAAAAAAAAAAAAAACGATGTCGAGATATCAACGGAAATACACGTTTGGAAATCTCCTCCAATATATCGTTTAGAAAGTACGAGATGATTGTTTTGACTGGGCAGATTTGGTGCTTCCCAGATTTGGACCAAAGTCCATCCTCTTTCACGGAATTACTGATAAAAAAATAGAATATAGTGCCATAAATGGAACATATCCTGACAATGAATTGTTAAAAAGATTATATCTGTGTTTTGGAGACGAGGGACGGAGTGTTTATAGAAATTTAGGCTATGAAACGTTATTACTTCAAGCTAGAAATCTTTTTGCTGTTTGTCTAGTATAAAAAAGTGTCCTTTTGAATTTTTCTATTTATTATTATTATTTTTTTTTTAATTTAGTATAATAAAGTCTGTTAGCCACTGGCAGCCAGCCACATGACTTTGACTTTTTTATTTGATCAAAATTTTTCGATTTTAAATCAGATTGCCCCTCCCAATCGAAGCCAAAGAAATAAACATCAATAGAATGAATGCAACTTGACGGAGGGCAATTTTCACAACAAAAGCACAAACTACTACTCCTGGCAGTGATTCTTTTTTTATTTATTTATTTACTTATTTTTGGAGAGGGAAATGCCCGTCAAGGGACTCGTTTACGGAACAACACGAAATCCTCTCTCTTGGATCCCTCTATTAGCTATTTTCCACCTTTAAAAAAAAAAAAAAAAAAACAACTAACTAAAAAGAAAAAGAAGAAAGGGCAAGCGAAAAGAACAACAAAAGACGAAAAAATAGTTGCTAAGTATTTTTTTATTTCTTCAATTCTCAAGTGAATCCTTCCCAAGTTAGATAGTTTAAAATCAAAATCAGGCAAAAAGATTATAAAAAGAATTAAAAAAAAAAAAATTGTGGAAACTTCCTCCGTCTGCATCCGTCATTGACTTAAAATTTTAATCATTTCAATTCTCTTCTTAAGTCAATGATTATGAATTACTTTACATATGTTCTTGTGAAAGATGGCATTCTTGTATATAAACATTTTTCTTTTCTCCTTCCATGGCCAGAGAGAGGGGGGAGTGGGGAAGGAGCATTGAATCTATATCTTTCTATCTCCAAAATATTCGCCAATAAATACCTACTGATTAACATAGCAACATAACAAGCAAAAAGATTAGCATTTTTATTTGACCTTCTTAAAGTTCAAATGCGCCAGAGATATAAGAAAAACCTACAAACACATAATGCAATCGAATGTCAGAAACGCTTCTATGTAAAACCTTCATTTAAGGAGAATACAATTTAAATAATTTCAAATAATATAATAATAATAATAAATGAATTTTATCGCTTACGACGGGAAACGAACCAATGACCTTTAAAACATGAAGATTGAGGGTTATTTCTGCTCTAAGAGAGAGGGCCGTATAAAAATATTAATTTCTCTTGTTTTTGCTCATTATAAATAAAGATTTAAATTTGGATTAAGGCCAAAGTTATTAATTTTATATAAAAAGAAGTCATTTAAGAAAAAATTGATTTATTTAATTCTAAATTTTTCGAATATTGATTCTAAAGGGAGAAAAATTCTTTAACTTAATAATTTTTTTTTTAAAGTTTTTTTATAAATAAGAAAATATTTATTAACATTTTTATTATATTTTCAATTGTCACAATAAGGCAACCACCTGATTTGCCCCATTCAGTTTTAAAATGAAATCCTGAGGGTTTTTTTACTTGAATTTTAAATAGAATAGAAATTGATATAACTAAGCACATCACATTCCTCTCACCTCAATTAAGTTTTTTGATAATATTTTTTTTTTTAATATAAAACCTCCATTTGCCTAAAAAATTTTCAAATCACAAGAAAGAATTTTTTAAAGAAGCAGCGTCATTCAATTCAATTTTTTCTTGTTTTTCTCTCTCTCTTTCTCTCATCGAATTCCCATCTACAAGAAAAGGAAGAAAAACTGTCGGAAATGAAGAGGGGAAAAAAATATTAGAGGAATATGTGCAATGTGTTAACGACCTGTCGTTACGAGGATGGCCAAGTTAGACCTGCGGATAAACGAGATGGAAGGCCATAAGGCTTCCGTCGATAAGAGAGAGCTCCCGCGCCCTTTAAGCAACAGCACGCGAGGAGAATTAGCCCCAAGCATTGGCGCTCCACCCACTAACACTATAATCGCCAGATAGACAGACAGACACACGCTTTGGACACTCACTCTTCATTGATAAAAAAGAGCAAGGGAGAAAAATACATTTATTTCGTCAAATGATTTCATTTATATAAACTAGATGCCTGGTCTGGTGAAGGCGGCCTGGGAGATTTTTTCTATTAAATCCTTAATAACTGCTGTTTATTTTGTTTTTCTAAATTCAAAATAATTGGATTTGATGTAACTGGTAGTTAAAATAAAAACATTTTTATATTTTGTTGCCGACGTTTTTTTTTTCTCGTCATTTGAGGTATAGACTCCAACTGATACAATATATATAATCTAGACTTATTTAATTATATTAATATCAAAAGTTGTCCAAATGATATAAATAAATTTTCATAGGACTGCCTAGGATCCGAACCCACACCCCTTGGCTTTTAAGGTTATCAATACTGAGAGTGAAAGGCGCACTGTGCGATTTATAATAAATAATTTTCGAGAAATATTTATCTTAAACGATATATTGAAGGGCTCCCTACAGCTATAGGGCGTTGTTTGAAAACAACAAGCTATTCCAAAGATTTCTCAGTCCATAAATAATATTTATTTTATTTTTATAATAAAATTTATTTTTTTTAATCATCTGACTGAACAGCGGAACTCCCAACTCCATCAAATCTAATAAAAAATCTACAGCAGAAAATATTCAAACTACTAGTCAACTTCAAAGTTGACAAAAATATTAAAATTTAGTTGAAAATAGGAAGGACCAAAGTGTACTCAATAATTCAAGGACAGATGACGCACTAATAAGCGATGAATGGTGGTCAAATCGGCGCTCGACGGACGCGGGACTACCTCATGATTTTAAGGTACACTGTAATGGTCGTCAATTCAACCCATTATCTTTAATAATCCACCCAAAATCCACACAACGTATTTACTGCCTAAAGATTTGAAGTTGTCTCCGCACTAATCTCTAATATGTTTTCTTCATAAAACGTGAACACCAATATATTCATTTGCAAAATTATGGAATTTTATATACCCCTCTCCCTTAGAGCAGAGAAGTCTTTCTTCATGATCTTAGGATCAATGTTCGCTTCCCGTCTTGAACGATATATTGATCACCAATAAAACGGAAACCTCCCATCCCGAAAAGGCAAAAAGAATAAAATTTTCCATATTATAACTTATTAAATAAAAAGGACATTCATTTCTAATAGTATTTTTTTTGTTTCAGGTGAGTTACTGTTTTTCTTTCTCTCCTTCCTCTCTTCCTAGTGAGTATTTTTATTAATTTATATAAATACTTAGTAAAAAAAAAAAAAAAAAAGGTATTTTTTTCGTTCATATCCTAATCGAAAGCTCAAGCATGGTCCACTCCCCAATTTATAATATTGAATTTACTTAAATGAAAATTTAATTTACAGATTTCAAAGCGATTTATTTTTATTATATATATTTATTTTTTTTTAAATATGAAGAAAGAAAAAAAGTAAATATCTAATGGGCAAAAATTTTGACTCCTATAACGAGATGATTGGCAATTTAAACTTGACCAAGTATTTCGTATTCCGAAAAATAGGAGAGAAGAAAAAAATTCCAAAATGAATTTTTTTCTTTGTTCGAGAGATTTCGCCAAAGTTTACAATATTTTTAAATCATTTTTTTTTTTTGAAAATCAAAGGGTATCTAATAATAGAGCTGCAATTGTTTTTCATAAAAAATAAAATTAGAACTAATTAAGAGTTTATTTTTTATTTTTTCCTTATATAGTTATTATATTGCTATTGCCAATACAAATCCTCAGACACATGCTTTTACAATGCTTATCAAATAAAGATTAATGGAATAAGCTTTGAGAAAAATTTTTAGTCGAATTTTAGACATGCGTTCTATCCAAACGCTCATAAACATCTTCATCCAATAGAACAATGAAAGTGAAAATATTTTCATATCCAATATTTCATTTAATTATTCAATAGATCAAGATAATATGACATATTACTGAAAAGAAAAAATCTTTTCCTGTCGATTTTTTATTCCAATATTTTTTAACACATAAGACTAAGTTTGCCGAATATTGAGATACTAACCTTCTTGTTTGTGTGTGCAAGTATCTTTAAGTGTGTGAGTGAGTTTATCACTTCTACCCAATTTAACGCGTCAATTTTTTAAATTTTCATTTTCCTTACATAAAATGGATCCACTCTCTCTTCGTCTTTTCGTTCTAAAACATTCACACACAGATAGGCTTGGTTAATACAAGTTTAAGGCAAAATCAGTTTATAACCCATCACTTTGAATTTTACACAAAATATTTCAAGCGTCTTAACAAAAAATAATTTATTTTGAACGATTAAAAAATTTAAAAGATTTTCATCTCTTCTTTCCTTTGCGCACAATAAGAAAATCTTCCAATTCAATAAATCTTACTTTGCTCTCATCGCTTCACTTAATCATAAATAATATTAGGAATTTAATGAATAATGAAAGAGATATCTTAAATTATCTTTAAATTGAAAATTTTTAGTACGTAGCCTATTTCTCACAATTCCTTTCTCTCATAGCGTAAAGGGAATGACACTCGACATAAGAACATTTATTTCTATAAAATTAAGGTATCCAGTAGATTATTTATTTTAGGAGAGTTAAAGAGGCCAAAACTTTTTTTTCTTAAATGGTAATAAGAGCTATTTTTTTGCAGGTGCTTTTTGTTCGAAATTTTATATACCCTATTTATTTTTTAATTTTTGGTAGAAGATATAAATATTTCTTTTCATACAAAAGTTGACCAAAATAATAAATATAAAAATTTTACAAATATTATAAGTAAATCTTTTCTCAAAAAAAAAGGCTTAATTTGTTAGGAAGATGATTGTCAAATTTTATTATCCATCATGGTAGTCTTTTTGCTATGAATTTTGCTTAATTGAAACCCCCTTAAAAAAAAAAAAAAAAAAAACAAGAAATAGAACTCTGCATTATCTGAATTGTTGAGGCAGTTATATTTATATTATTTATTTACCTTTTAATTTTCTTCCCCTACCCTCATAGCATTAGCAGAAGTTATTACATATTCCGAAGCACAACTTGGTCTCAATTCGCGCTATCAGCTCTTAAAAAAAATTCACTCATAATTAAAATATAAAATAAATAAGTACATTTAATATAATTGTAATGTGTTGTGTTTCATTTTGTTGAAATCATGACTCAAAGAAAGCAAATGAAAGGCAATACCCATGAATATGAACTGTGACGTCACACAGCTTCTGGTTTTTAAATTCTTACCAAATCATAACCGAACTAAAGAAAAAGTCTTGACATCGATTTTTTTTTGCGATCTCAATACTTTCTCAATATATATTACATAATTAGATGAGAGAAAGTAAAAATCTTAGTTTTAATAATTTATCTCATAAAATTTTTTTATACATTGTAGTACAAAACTTCATATTGCTGGTTTCAAAATATTTTAATATGAAATCTCAATCGAAGGTCTTTTTTTTAGGCATTTAGACTCATTCAATATTTATTTAAATTAATTGATAGCCAAAGGTTTTATCACTTAGAATGAGAAGTGAATTATTGACCTTTGGAACATGAAGTGAGACCGTTAGAAACAAGACCTATCGAGAGTGTGTAGCTGAAGAAATTTTGGTCGATTGTTGCCAGAATTTGATATTGACTTTGGTCCTTGATTAGATGGCATTTTGTTTCAATCTTTCAATCGAGTCCACTCGTCTCCTACAGTTGAGATTATCCTTTCTTATACACATCCCTCCCTTCGGGTAGAGGAAAATAAAAAGTCGAAATGTTTTTTGTAGAGATGGTATAATTAAATAAGTTGTAATAAAGCCACTCGCTTTTGAAGTTCATATCATCATTTCTAATTTAATTTTCCGTTTCTAAAATAACATTGATAAAATTCAAAATCTTAATAAAGCTAAATTAATTCCACACACTGAGATCAAAAATAAACATCCTTTCCCCCTCCCCATTATCCATCAAATTTAAATATTAAAAGATATTTAATCAATATAAAAAAATATATCGTATTTCTCAAATAATTCTAAAAACGTTTTATATGTCTATTTAAAGATTGCGTTAAATTCGTATATATCGGAAAAAAAATTTGACAGCCAATGACTAGCGATCCGCTTGTTTTATGACTCTTTACTCCCTCTAGTGTAGCTACATATATACATAGAGAAACAGACAGACAGACGGACTTTGTTGGTCGAACAAGCAAAGGATAAAACCTATAAAAAGAGCTTATAAATTTTGAACAAGCGATACGATACTTTCCTTTCCCCCTCGTTCTCCTTCTCCTTGGCATCACAATTTCATATAAGAAGTGTTTTCGTATTCCTTCCTGCTTCTTTTTCTACCTACCCTTAGAATCGTTTTTTTTTTTCTTTCTATCAGCGAATGAATGAATTAATCCAAACGGCAAAGAATTTTGTTTCTTTATTGGCTTTTAGCCAAAGTCATTTTTACTTTTTTAGAAACGGTTAATATTTAAAATCACATCACCCCCCCCCCCCTCTAAGAAAAAATTGTTTCAAATTAAAATTAAAACAAGGGAAAAGAATAGTAAATATTATTAAAAAATAGGTGAGAAGAGTATCACAAGACACGGCAGGAATCGATATGTGAGGCCATTTCAACTATATCCTTATTATATTTATTCACGTTCTCTTAATTATGATACACTCACAAGGAAAGTGTCTTTTTGTCCTACTCGGATTATAAACAAATTTTTTTCAGAGAAATGGTTTTAGCTATGAAAATCACTGAACCTAAGATGATAAAACAAGAGCTTTACCTCTGCTCTAAAGAAAAGGGACATTTAAATTATTTAATATATAAATAATCGTTATTTTTTATTAATAAATAAAAAAAAATTTTATTATTAGGTAATTGTATGTGCATGTTTGCATGTATAATTTTGCATACAAAAGATTCAATTTAAAATTCTCACTCACACTACTGAACTTACGTTCATTGAATGGATGTCCAGAAGTGACATTCTATGTTGTTGTTTGGATGACATTTTTTTCTCGGGGGCAATCAAGCAAATGCCATCCCCTCCCTCTCGCTAACATTACGAGGTCGCAAGAATTTATAGCTGAAATGGCATAGAGAAACCTTTAAAAATAATACATAGATATTTCATAACAGGAGAGTCGCGGTGATGATGGAGAATGGGTGGAGGGGCAGGGATCATTTCGCAATGCATTTGTAGATATTGCAAGCTGTTTGTTGTTTTATTTATTAATAATATCAAAATATTTTAGGGAGCATTGTACATTTTTTAAAAAATATATAAGCAGTGCTTTAAGGCTTAAAGAATTGTTTACAAATAATGCTGGCATGCGGACTTTTTTCTATTTATATGTAAAGACTTTAATCCTTAGAGCAGAGCCAAAGCTTCACTTCCTGATCTAAGGGTTGGGTGGTTCGATGAAATGCATTTTACTTATATTAGCCACCACTTAATCTAATTAACAGGACGGAGGATAAAAGGGATTTCCGAAAAAGACATTAATAAAAAAAAGAAAAGATTTTATATTTGAATGAGTATTTACATTTAAAACGTCGATTGTGTTCAGAAAAGCTTGTCCGATGTTTTGCCTCGCCCCAAGGGCGGTATGAATGGTGTCAATGCAAACAGCCAGCGTTTTTACTTAAAACATAAACCAAATATTTCGTTATTTGAATAAATAATTTCCAATAACATCCTTGAATTTAGTTGCTCTATATTTTTTAAATAAATTTGAATACATTTCTATTAATTTTTTTGTAACGTGTTAGGCCCCGCACGAGGCGTTCCGTACCTGGCACCGCTTATTCTCAGACCGGACCAGAGTTTTTTTCTATTATTAATTATTATTTTTATTATTTTGATAAATAGTTTACCTTCCTTTGTCATCAGTGTCCTTTAATTTTAATATTGTTAAGTATTATTATATTACTCTAGTGATTCCGATGACTTCCCGTCGACTTTTTCGGGTATCTTTGGAGAATCCCATCGGCTGAAAAAAATATTAAAACATAGTTTTTATTCGTTCTAAAGTACTTACAAAACTAGTAAGAGCTAAAAAAAAATATTCGCCTATCTTCTCATTTGAATATGTAGATACACAATTATCTAAAAAGAGTTTATAGGAGGGGTGATCTACTGGGTCCCTATCGTATAAAGCGTAACCATACCTATTTTGGATAACTCTCCAGATAAGCAGCAATTAGGCTATTTATTACAGGACTCAATTGTTTTTAGCATGGTGTCTGTGCGCATAGGTAAATCACAATTTCATTATCTTTTAATGCATTTTATTCTTTTTATGAATTTATTTAGAAAGAGATATTTCGAAAAAATCCTCCTAACAAAAGTTACTCTAAAACTGATCACACTTTTTTTTTAATAGAACGTGATTCATTTATTTTGTTGTTAAATTTTACAATCACATTTCATGGTATAATACAAAATGTTAATTTATTTGAATTTGAATAATCAGAAAAAAATATTGAATTGAAATATATAGATATACAATTATTCAAAAAGAGAATTGGAAATCTTTTTGGCGCGGATATTCCTGATATCTCTTTGATTTTTAGTCCCTTGATTGTGATGTGGTGGCCTCATCAGTTTATTTTTATAATATATTTATATTAAAGTACATTGACATTTTCAAAATTAAAATTTTTATTTATTATTCATCATCAATTACTGCATTTTAATTATAGATCACTCCAACTGTGCGCTTCCTTTCCTTTCCTTTCCTCTACTCTTTGTTTCTTTTTTCCCATTTGAACCTTTTATTTGTTTATCTGAGAAGGGTTGTAACTACACGCAAGTATCTAATCTCAAACACATCCGAACTCTGATCTTATCCATTCATGAATTTATTTATACTCTTTTACTCACCTCTTGAGTACCGTATTTTATTTCTAGCAAGTTTAGGTAGCCTATATACAAATAGCATAAATCCTTTAACTTAAAAAAAGTATCACGTAAATCGGCTTCTATTGAACCAGGGAATAAAATAAGCCTTGTAATTTAAACTAGCTGCGCAGCCGGCCTTTGGAGTCACTCTCGTGCTATTATTCAACCGTTTTGCCTCTCTTTTCTCATTAAAATTCGTGGCTACCAAAGTAATTCCAACCTGGTTCGTTCGTTAGAGCTACACATCTTCACTTTATATTTTTACGTTTTCTTATTTATAACCTGAATTTATTTATATTCGAGGAAATTTCTAATATTTATAAATTAAATTCTTTTTTATTTAATTTATACCTTTACATTCCCGGGGTTTACTACGTCAATGACATCCACGAGTTATTCTAACTAACTAATTTCTAACAGTGAGTAGATACTGATGGTTGGATAAGATTACTTTGATAGTCTGACATTTTTTCTGCCTATTTTATGCCAGTCTTTTCTCTCCTTCCTCTCGCAGTGGGTCGTTCATTCGCATCTACAATTATATTGAATTAAATGCTGGCATAAATAACATAATAAGAAAATTATTTTCCTAAATTTTAATTACTTAGATTAAACATAAGTAATTGATACATTGTCGTTATTTCCGCAGAATGGCATGCAAGAACAACTGAAAAACTCGTCCCAATGTAACAGAGTATGTTTATTTTTAATGTGGCTTACAATCCTGCGCTGATAATCATGTTTTGACTTGGCCTCCATCAGAACTCTTAACCTTAATAAACCATTTTTACGATACAATGTATATCTCTATATCTGAAGAAAGAATGTCATTTTTATA
>JAAAKE020141792.1:0-32393 GCA_010014785.2 Anisolabis maritima
TTATTGTAAGAATAAATTATCGAATTAAGATTTTCAAACATTAATTTAAGTGAAAGCAAGTTGTTCAACTTTAGCTTGGCGGGCTACTTTCAAAACCTTTGCGGTCGACATGTTGCCCACCCCCTGCACTAGAGACTTGACGATTTTTAATAAATTTTTATTTCACTTCCAAGAGGTTTTTTTAATATAATTTTTTATCATATTATATAGTCATTGGAATTGAGACCATGTGCAAAATTTCAGATCTTGAGTTTCTTGTGTTTTAAAAATTTACCACCAGATAGCCAAAGCAAGTTAAATAAAAGTTTATTTTGATATATTTTTACTTTCTCTTATCTAGAAGTGTGAGAGTGAGAATTTTAAATAAAATATTTATTAAGTTTTATGCTTCATGGTTTTGGATTTTGCTAGCAAGATTTACATTTATTTGTTTAAATCCCCGATTTCAGAAATGCCTCTAACTCACTCATAGCTAAGTTCACATCACTTCAGACAATATATATATATATAATATTTATTTTTGGAATAGGAAATACTCAAATTTTTCAAAAAATAAGAAAAAAAAGAAATATTTTAAAAATATCGTTTATAAAAATTGAAAGCGATTCGGTTGAAAAAAACAGAAATCAGCCGTGAACGAACATGCCTTGCATGAAAAATAAACCTGGAAGTTTGACGAAATTCTACTTAAGAAATTAATTTTCAAAAAATTTATTTCTTCGGTGTCCTCATTTTTATTTTCAGACTCAGATAATTTCTACTATTTATTTATATATAATATAATAAATTTATATTATATATAATAAAAAGCCCCAACAAAATGTGGTTTGTTTGTAAGATAATATCCTTATGAAATATGTATGTAATATTTTTCTTTAATATAGAATAATATACAGTCTTAAGAGAATGAATCTGTTTTAGTAGTGAAATGTGTAATAATTTAGAAGAAGTTGATTGTAAAAATGTAAATTATTTTTTTAGGATGAACCTGTATACGAGGATGAAGGCCCTGTCCCAGACTCTTTGCTGGAGCAAGGCTGTACTTTACCTCTCTACTTAAAGAAGCAATTCGACCGAAAACTCATTTCAGTACCACTAGAAGAAATTGATGAATACTATGCTAACAAAGGGGTAAGTAGTATTAAATCTACATTTAAAGTTATAGATAGATTTTAAGACGTTAGATAATTCTGTGTTGAGAAGTTTTAAGATTAGTCAACCGGAATTATCTCAAAGAAATTGTTAGCTTTACATTTTTGTCTAAGTTAAAAAATAAAATTTGTAAAATATCAAAATATCAGCCTTGTCTTATATATTAATATTGTTTACATAGGTTCCATTTAAGAGAGGGTGGGGTGACTGGGCGTCTTAGAGAGTTATTTATATAAAATCAATGTTAAAAAATCAAGCTGGAAGACTTAGGACAGAACGCTACATATGTATAGTCTTAGCGGTCCACAATATTTTCTTAACCTGACCCTGAATTTACTCTTGAGAGTAGTCTAAACGGAGTCTACAATTAATTGTTTTAAAGAGAGTTAAAAAAATATTTCAAATCCACATAGTTAGCATATGTACAATAATTATATGAAATCCTTAATAACGTGAATTTTCTTTAATAATCTCAGTGTACAATGTCTAAAAAAATTATCTCCATTCCTGGACTTTGGTGGTGAAAAGATACCCCCATCAACAAGCCTTAAAACAAGCTTTCAGCCTAGCCACTAGAGAAATCTTCACCTAAGAAGGAAGTCCTCCTTTTCTCTCTGCCCAAAAGCACCTTGGGTAAATAAAAGCAACTGACCTATACAAGTCCAGTCAAATAAAAATAAATGAGCCCCTTCAAACCCGTATTATCTGTTCACATGCTAATCATCTGAAATTAATTTTTTATTTCAAAATAGGAAAAATTCAATATTTCCAAATAATGTAAATAATATTTAATTTAATAATTTTTTAATTTTTAACGGATTTTGTTTTGTTATTATTATTAAATTGGCTAATGGAGCTCGTAAACTCATCTTGGAAACCTCCTACCATCATTCTTGTTTTGAGCTATTACCATTCAATCCTCGCTCCCTGCCCCAACTTTTCCAGATATTTCTTAATATTACCTACCCATCTCGTTCTAGGTCTCCATCCTATTCCTATTGGTTTCCCAATTAATATCCTAAGTTGGCTTCGTTCTTCAACCATCCAAGCTACTTGTCTCGCCCAGCTATTTAATTATCTGGTTTTGTTTGTTTTATTTAATTATTTATTATTTTTGAGGCTCTTTTTACATGTATTTTTAATAGATTATACAAAATTTAAGTTTCTAGAAATATTTGAAAGGAAATTAAGTAAGCCAGTAGGGTAGCCTCTATCGAAATAAAACTCCCAAAATATGAAACGGCTTTAATTAATAACGTCATCCTCATCCATTAGAGCTGAAATGAGCACCAACAACTGCTCATTGTCTTATGCATTGAGTCTGCATACACTATAAGTTATTATTTTAAATTTATTTTGTAAAGTTGCTGTATTTTTAATTATTGGTGCACATTTCAGCTCTAGTGTTTGATGATGGGGTTATTTAATCAAAGCTGAAACGTTTCACATTTTGTGAGTTTTATTTCGATAGAGGCTATCCTAGTGGCTGATTTACTCTCCTTTCACATTTTTCTGATCTACGGATAGCCACCTATCTATCTCATTTGTAGATTCAAGTTTCTAGTTTTCTATTATGAATAGTAGCATTTATCTTCAAATAACAAATAGTATTTGTGACCCTGTTTGTATAAAACGTATACATAGTATGCATAGTAGCAACAAAAAAAAAAAACATTTTAATTGAGTTTCAACACCTGGAAAAGAATCGATTACATAAAATTTCAGGAGTGACGCAGATATTCAGGTGGGCGGATGGTTCTTCTTCCGTCCAGGGACACCATGGCCAATTAACGTTAAAAAATAAGCGCTATTTTAATTTTACATTTCTCATTTGATTGAATCACTTTTTAAGATCCTATCGAAAATAATAAAATACAATGAATGCATAATAGATCTCTTACAAGACACTTTAATTAGATATCTGTTTATAAACAAACATAAACAAACCTCACTCTAGCTTTATATAAATGAATTGGAAAATGATTATTTCACTTGAGCTCGTTGAGACGGGATTCCCGACACTAGAATTCCAATTAAATAACTAAATCCAATCAAAACAGTCTATTAAAAGATAATTATTTAATTCAATTTTAATTTTTTATGCAGTGGCCCATTATTCATTGGTCATTTTCCCACCTATATGGCATCTAATGCAGCAAGGGTATTTGGATTAACCCCCCTTGATTGCAATTTTTAAAATTCTTTTAAGAATTCAACTAAAATATTTTCAACAAATATGTCTATATAATTATTATAATATTTATTAAATATTTTTTTTCTGTTTATTTTACAATATTTATAGAGTAGAACCTCAATATTGGCGATCCTTCCTTTTTTCACTCATCGATCTTGTTTCCTCTGATTAACTTATTATGCACATGCATATATTCTTCTCTCTTCTCCTTTTTGCTTTTTGCATTTGTAGATGGCTAACGAATTGTTAAGGATAAGTACTATGTTTACATATCATGCCTTAGAAGTCAAAGTCAGACATGGAAAGGAGCTGCACGTTTAAACGCAAGATTGAAGCAGCAGCTCCTTAAATAAAAACGCAGATTGAGATGCGAAGTGAGGCATCTCAAACCAAAATTACCAATTTTTTAAGCCTAAGTGTGATTTAATTTAGGTTTAAAATATATATGTGGATTCAAATTATATTTTAAATTAGTATGTATATAAAATTCATTTATAAATTTTGTTTATTTATGCAATTCATTTTTTTAACAGTCATTTTTATGATTGAACCTAAATTCTTTTTACACAAGATAATAGACTTGACTTGATAGACAAAATTGAAAAATGTTGAGGGCCTCATTTCGCATCTAAACCTACACTTTTATGTAAAGAGTGGTGCTTCTTTGATATTGCGTTTATACACGTAGCTGCTTTCCATATCTTTATCTTATATCCAAAAGAGAGAGAGGGGGGGGGTTCTTTTCTCCAGAAGAAAATTCTGGAAACGCTACTGAGGGAGGCTCTAATTAATCTTTAATAAAGTCACTTGTAAAGGCTTGTATTTTTTTCATTAATAAAGATATTGAAGAAAAAAGCCAATCAATAGACTTCCATTTGTGCGATGTTTAAAACTTGATTAAATAAAAATAGACATTTTTTATCATAGATTTCAGAAATTTGTTCGTGTTTGGTTGCTGCAATATAGGCAATCCAAATTTCACTAATTCAGTAATGGTGTTTTCTTTTAATTACTCGAGAGCTCATCTAGAGCGGGCCAAGCATACGCAGTTGTTAAATTTCCTAAGAAATTAACAACGCATGTGTTATACGCTCTGGATCAATGAATCAAAAACACCATTACTGAGTTGGCCATTTGGATGTTCATTCCAGCAACAAAACAGGAACAATCTTCAAACCAGTATATCTATAATTTGAGGAATTTATTACAAAATTTATTTACAAAAGCTATAAATAATAGTAATCTGAACAAAGTTTATTTTAAAAATTGATTTAATAAATAATAAATTATTAAAGAAAAATGAAAAATGCAATCAATAAAGTTGCACTCCCGGTTTCGTGATATAGACCAAAAGTTTATATAATTAAGATAATAAATAAAAGATTTTAAATTTATATTTTTAAGTTAATTGTTCAAGTGGAAGTAATAGAAAACTTGTCCACAGACACAGACATCACCATGAAAATAGTTAAATCGTATTGCAAAAATCATAATTCGTCATCTGTCAAAATCTTAAAATGTCATATTTGATATTTGATTTGAATACGGTTGGCAAAACTCGTCCATTAATATTAAATCTTTCAAGTATTAAAATATTACAATTTTTATGATAATAGTGATCATAATTTTTTTATTTACTGATTAAATCAAATTTTCAAAATGCTTTAAGAGTCCAAAGTCACGGGAGACCCAGCTCCTTCCTCTCGGATTGGCAGCTTCCTTTTTGGACAACCTTGAAAATATTTCATTACCAATGTAAATAAGGCAAACGAACTTTTTAAAAAGAATTTATTATAATAATTTTAAAAGAATCCTGTGAAAAATTCTTTATTTTCTATTTAATCTTTATGACCTTAACCTTGTATGTTGAATTGCTTTGATGACTTGGATATCGAAATTTTCAGATTTTTTTATAATTGACGGCTAAATATTTATATTTTTTTTCCCATTTTAATTACTAAAAATTTATTTATAGAATTTAATCTAATGATGGAAAAAAACGAATAAATAAAAGAACTTTATATTAATATTATTTCGTTTAAACTGTTAAAAGAAAATTATAAAAATTGTTTCAAGAGCAATTTCCAGCCGTTTGAACAAACAGGCGGATGCGCAGGACGTTTTTTTTTTTGATGATCACTAAAGCTGCGAATGCGTCTAACGGATTCAAACGGATGGGAATTACTTTTGGAACAAAACTACAATTAATATGAAAGTGTAGTGGACACACACGCCCACCTATTGATTAAAAAAAACATATCAATTTTATTAAAGAGAGAAAAATATTTTAGGAAGTGAGATGTATGAAATCGGTGGAGACGGAGTGTCCTGTACTATAGTTATTGTTGCAGTTACCGTCCCTTTTTATAGACCGGGGCTCTATAGGACTGGAAACCTCTCACAAAAATGATTGCTCTAATATAATAGAGACTAATGGAAAAACCCACCCATTGATATGTTTTAGAGTTTTGGAAAAACCCAATTAACTGGCGGATTTTAGCCAGCATCATGGGTCATCTCTTTTGTGTGTCCGTTTATGTGTGTGTGTGCTCACCACAAATGAATAAAAAATTATAATTTATATTAAAAAAAAAAAAATTAGCATGCGATGAAAGGGAATTGGCGTTTCCCCAAAAACAAAATTATAAAATTAAGTGAAAAATTGTAAAAAAAAGTAAATATAAATTTTGATTTAAAAAAAAACAGGTTAAGTTGTCTAAAATCAATCTTTGTAACTCATCCTTCTCAACAATATTTTAATTATTTTTATCATTATTATCTTTGTCAAAATATGGTATAAATGACTCAATTTTTATCACTGCTAGAAAAGCTCTCAACTGGAACTTATATTTTCCTCAATCTTTTATTGTAGAATTTGTTGCCTAGAAATTAGGAGTGTCCATTATCTAACACAAAACACTTTACAGTATTTTCTTACTTCTCTTTGTGCATTCATTTTCCTAGAAATGAAGTGTCTTGTCCGTTTTAGAATGATTAAAAATTAAAAATCTTAAAATATTGCCAAATTCATATATGTATATTTTGACCATAAAATTATATTTTTATTATTTTATTTAGAGGCCTATTAAAGAATGGCTGCCCCTCCCCCCTTAAAGCCAAAAAAATGCCAAAAACCAGACCAAAGGAAAATAAATAAATAAGCAAAATAGGTGAAAATTTAGAAAAATAAAAGTTTTTTTAAGTCTTTTTCGGCATCTGAAGCTATTCAGACTCCGTCCTTATTTATTTAAATAAATATAAAAGTTAAAATACAATTAAGGACAAGAAATACAAAGAAATAAATAAACTAGAAAAATAAATTATTTCTCCCCCCCTCCTCCCCAAAAAATTCTGGCTATACAATTTAATTTATTGTATAGTCATGCCTATATATTTTTCAGACTAGTTTTATTATATATACATTTTTTTTAATTCTATCACATTTTATTCGTATGTTCTAAGTGAAAATGTCCTCTATCTAGACACGTTATTCCTGTATGGTAATTAGTTCTAAATATTCTACTGAAAATAAATTAAAAATGCACTTTAGTTCAAAAGAGGTGGGAGAATCAAAAGAAAGAGGCTAACTCGTTAAGTATAAAAATTATTTTTTACAAATAAATTTGGAGACAAAATAAAGAATTATCAGATGACAAAACAGCATGCGAGTGTGATTAGTGACCTATGGTCTGGAGAGCCTGGAGGTCGACCTCTGGGAAACCTCTTGTATTGCATCAAAGAACTCTCAAAAATAATATTGATTATAACGTTAATTAATAAGTAATTCAATAATACGTGTTTATCTTTTTTTATTTATGAATTTAAATTAAATAACTACAATTAATTAATTAAAAAATTAGTTAGATCTGATGAAATGATAGATTAGTTGTTTTTGAATGATTAGACCATCCCTGAACCTCCTAAACGCCACCCTAAATACGGCCCTGGCCCTAAATAACTTTACTAATTAATCCATCTTCCACTTGACTTTTTTATGGTAATGAATCTTAATTCACCCATGACTAAATTACTTAATATTCCAGCTGTTAAATGCCAAGTATGCGAGTTATTTGTGTATCATTCGTTCAATTAAACATATTTTTTATAGCTTAATTCAAGTACATAAAAAAGAACAATATGATTCCTTGAAAATATGTTTAATGGAATAATTACTTACGATATTAATACGCATGACGTTAGAATAATAAGAGTTATTAGTAAAAGATTTTGTTTTCAAATTGACTTTCTTTAAACAGTGAAACCTCTATATATCGAACACCGGTATTAAGTTAAATGAAAACGTATAGAGTCCAAAAAAAATCATCCGTTATCTCTAAATGTTCGGAATTAGATGTTTCACTGTATTTGCATTTTTCATTTTTGTGGATATAATATAATAATATATTATTTTACTAAGTGTTAAAAGGCCTTTCATAATAATTCATAAGCCCTGATACCCCTTTGAATTTTTCCTTATGGTGATTCTTGTTCTTACTAGATAAACAGTGAACTCGGGCTAGTGGACACTCCCCTTTTTAATTGAAAATTTTATCTTGGTCCCGAATAAAAGAATGGAATATTATTGTTGTGTAGGTGTGTAGATTTATTTGGAAGAAAAAAGATGATGCAGTTTTATGTTTATATTTTCATTTATTGTCCTCTAGACTGACGTATAAATCGACATCCCTTAAGCTCTGAGGATGATCCCAATCAAGACCGAAACCTTAGTCCTGTGGGCAATAAATGAATTAAAACCTTGCTGTATTGTCTTTCTTCTTCCATTATGAAAGAATATTATTGTATTTAAATCCCCCTATAATCGCTCCAATCATTTGTATAATGGACTGACACGTTGTGATTACTCTAGAGAGTAACATCCTTGCGAATAATACTGGGATGTGTTTCCGTTTCCTTTCCTAGCAGGTGGCAATGTAAGCTTACCATGAGGTAGATTTCAATTCACGGTTTTAAGCTTAACTTCTTTATCCCTAAGTATCGATATCGAATAGGTATTATCAACTAATTATAAAAATTCCACTTCCCTTATATATTTAAAATATCTGACTTTTATATAGTTTAGTATTAATTATTATAAAAAGAATTTTTTCTTAAAGAGATCACGGCACTCTTTTTTAATACTAGCATACCCTGGTTGAGAACCACTGACTTATATGTTAAAACAGCAAAGACACAAACCGTTTACCTAGTTTATATTCTAAACTTTGCACATATTGAATCTATACAATTTATTTTTATCCGAGGTTGGACGTTTTATCCAAATCCATTTTAATTTTCAGGAGAAAATAAAGAGATGAATAAAAAAATTAAACAAAATATTTACTTAATTTTTTATTATTAATTGTCAACGTTTCAGGAACCTTTCATGTACAATTATTTGTCAGATATTATATATACGAGGCCAAGTGTATATTTCATAAATATTGTAATAATATAACGTGCATAAATTTGTTCTTGCTATGTTTTTCTAGAGGCAATCCAAATTAATTGTTCTCCTTTAACAAGTCCGATTCACTTCTTTGAAGAGCAGATTAAATACCTATGCCTCGAATATAAATAGGACTTATAAGCCTATTTTCCTCCCTTTTGGGAGGCACTAAATAAAGAAAAACATGCCAACTAAGGCAAGAGAAATGGGGATTAAATGCCATCAAATCAAATCAAACAACCTCGGTATATATTGGATACTAATATCAAGTTGAAATGAAAACATTTTGAAATCATTTAATTAAAATTTAATAATTATCCTCTTCAAAGGTCAGACCCAAAATCCTAAAATCCTAAAATCCCCTATCTTATCCTCTCAACGATGAACAGCTTTTTATCTGTAGAAAACGATGTCATCATAGAAAGAAAAATTCTTTGAAATTTTATTTAAGCTCTTTGACTTTTTTAAAATTCATTTAATGCAAAGATTCCCAGAGGATTAGCGATGGCTAAAAATTGCGGGAAAGTGGTACAATTTCGTTGTTTAGTATATACATATATTTACACTCTCTTAGTTGATTAATGATGGCCTTGTTTCATTAAAGCCTAAACGTTTCAACAAATTTGAGTTTTTATTTACATAGAGGCTCATCCTTTGGCTGCTTATTCCTCTCTTTTTGCATTGATAAATAATAAATTATTATTTTAAAAATTACTAAAAAATGAGAAATCTGAATATTATATGTTAGGATCTTTTTTTCTTTAGATGTTATAAATATAAATTACTTTTTTCTAAATATACTTTGTAATGTTCATCAAAAGCCCTCTCCTTAAATCTATCAATATAAAACTTTTTAAAATGTTTATTAATTCTTATTATTAATTAATTATATTTCTGCATAAAAATGAAATTATCACGCTGTCTGGTTACATAAATTCCTATGTAGATAACCTTCGGATAGATAAAATATGTGCAGTAGACCTTATATCTATATTTCCGCAACTATTGTTTATGACAGCTCCGCTAGCCACGAGGCTATTCAATTTTAAAGTCAAGGATTTTTTGTTTTCAAAATTTGTAAGGGAGTTTTAAAAAATTCCTTTCCTTTCTATTTTAGAGTACTTGCACCGTCTAATTTATTTGTAGTTTTTCGAACAATTCTATGTCATTCCTCCAAGCCAATTAACTTTAAACATGGGAAAAAGGTCAAATGAAATAACAAAATACGCCTGAAGAAAAATAACTAGAAATTCCAGTTTTTGGCATAAATTAACTGAATGTATGGATTAATTAATTAATGTAGGAATAACTTTGTACAATATGCTTTATTTTTCATATTTTAAATATCCGGCAAGGTTTCAAGCGCGGTAATGTGAGAAAGAACTCACCCCCTCCAAAAAAACAGCTAAAAATTGCACCAAATCTTAAATTTTTTCTTCTAATTTTCACCAATTGAAAAGAATTTGTATTTAAATGATTGTCTTAATCAAAATCATTGACTTTCACAAATAATGTAAAGAAAAAAAAGATTTGGGAAATGATTTCGTTAAGTTAGTGTGAATTAAAATTTTCCCAAAACAGGCACATAGAGACCCCCAACTGGAAAATATTTTTCTTTACATGTTCAAATTTTTACAAAATTCGATAATGCTTTCAATTCCCTTCTAAATGAAATAAAAATAAATCCACTCACAAAGTATTTTATATTCATATTCATTTTGCTATTAATAAATGAGCAATTAATGTATCTTTGACTGACTATTTTTTTCTCAAAAGGACTCTAACAATTTCGATCATTTAGTGTTACTCTTTTGAAATCGAAGAATCATTCAATGACTAACGTTTTTAATGAAATTTTGTGAATTTATTAATTCCTGTCCTAGGAATTTATTGTGCTTAGTCTTGGAGAAAATTCATTAAAGAGTCCCTCTTTATATAAGACCTAATCTATTGCAAAAATCCATCTTATGAAAAATATTTCTTCTGCCCATTCAAAGAAATCCCCCCAGCGAAGCTCGGCCTTCCGGTACTAATTATTATGAGAGTAAAGTTATTTATAGAAAAAATGTTTTTTAAAACTGAGATATAAAAAGGTTAAAAATTTCTTCCTGTAAAGTACGAAGTTTAAAATAATTTTAAACATAAACAAACAAAAAAACAATAGCAATTGTAAACAACGAGGATATAATTTACTGTTATATGATATATACAGTGACACAGCAAAATCAATACCTGTTAAATTTGATCAATGATAATAGACCCCCTGTTATTTAATTAAGTACTATTCCTAATATTAGATAAATTACCTAAGAGATTTGAAAGTTATACAACTATTTAAATATAAATAGAATAAGAATGTAGGTAAAAATTTATAAACCCTTGACATAATAAACAGGTGTTATTCGACTCACCTGTAAAGGGGGTAACTAATCTCTATAGGATTTAAAGAAAATTTAACCAGGAAAATTTTTAAATTGTATAATAATTGTTAACATAATAGTATTAGCACATCTCAAAAAACATGATTTATTTAATTTGACAAGGATGATATGTACAGTGAGTTTTAAAAGACTGTCCACTCCTCTGCTTTCGTTGTCTGAATTTTAAAAAGAAATTGAAAACTTTTGAACTTTAAAACAGGAAAGAATCTACCAAAAAAAAATTTTCTAATAAAATAATTAGACGTGAAAAGCGCAAAGATTGTCGAGACTTGTTAAATTCACTGTTTCATTTAATCTTAAAAAGAATATAAAGTCCCCTCCTTTCATGTTTTTTAGTCTAATTTAATAAAAAAAGTCATCATTAATAAATAAATGCAGGACCGTGGAACGAATTTTTGGCCTTTCCCCTGACCTTCCTTGACTAAAGAGCTAAACAAATTTTTCTTTTTTTTTTTTTCTTTTTTTGTATAAGTAATTTTTTCACCTTAATCTTTAATGAAGTTGGATAGTATATAAACAGTATATATAACTCATAGAGACTTATAAGAACAGGATCTAGGCTATAATATTTTTAGGGGGAGAAAGTCAATAATGCAAATAAAATTTTGACTTTTGTAAAATTTTGCCAAATTGTCCTAGACGAAATTCAACATCGTTAAGTGTCTTATTCAGAATCACGAATAAAATTTTGCCAATTACCAGTATTGTTAAAATTGTTTGAACTTTTTGAAGGAAAAAATAGACCTTATTTTGCCATCTGGACCCTAATTTGCCAAATAAAGATGAGCTGGGAAAAGCCTCCCCCTTGTCTCTCCTTGGCTACCCTACTACATAAGAGGTGCTTAACTTTTAAGGTAAAAGACCGAAAGGATTCGACTCACAAAACTGCCTCATTTTTTTAAGTTTAAGATAAAAACTTGCATTCTTCAATTATAACTCCTTTTCAAGGGGGGCCTTTTACTCTCTCTCTTTCTCAGTACACGAATAATAAAAACCCTTTTTTTTTATACCATTTTTGAACTTTAATAATTAAAAAGAAAAATAGTATCTAATTTAATTTACCAATTAATTTCTTTTCTAAAGACTGAAACACATGACTTGACGATTTATAAAGTAAAATAACACTTGAGAGAAAAGTCTAAATATTTAGTTACTTAAACAGACATGGATATCGTCAAGGGGACAAGAGAGGGGCTTGTGTCCTTTTCGGAATTAGACGTATTTAAAAAACTAAAAAAAAAAAAATACTTTAGAAAAGATTTATATAAAAAAGAAAAAAATATATAGAAGTATATAAAAAGACTCAATCAAAAAATAAGAGATGAGTGCATGAAATTTACAGTACCACTTTAAGCCCAATATATTTTTCATCTAACGTCCCATTTATTTTTTGGGCTTGTGGGCCCCTTTATAAAAATCTTGTGGTGCTACATAACCTTCACTTCAAATCGCATCTTACAAGGATTTGTAGTTCACCCTATACAGACACACACACACACACACACACAGTGTATTTCCGCTGAAATCTGAATTTTTGAACCGGAATGCTTTACTTTTATTATTTAAAGTAAAAAAATTCGGAGATTTTATGCGAAAAAATGCCGAAAATTTTTCTAATCTATGTGCTGCCTTCCTAGTATAAATTAAACTTAGGAATTTAAGTTTCCACTTTGTTATCATTTATAAATAAATAATATAATGATAATATGCGGTTGTGGTGAATAGATATATTTTAGCCAGCTGTTTTCTCAGGTACCACTCACTTAACTTTATTGGCAAATATTTCGGACAACCTGATTTTGGGCTATTCTCAGTTTCACAATACGATTGTGACAGGTTCACTTTAAAACCTTCATATTCGTAAGATAGACCAGCATAAAGTTGGCGTAAATATTTGCCAATAAAATTAAGTGAGTGGCACCTGAGAAAACAAGTGGTTTTATTTCTCCGAATTCTTAAATAATTAATTAATGCCTTCGGTTTAACTGGTTTCCGGTTTAAAATTTAATTTTAAGATAGTTCCCTTAGGGGTAATTATAGTAATTAATTGTTTTGAGGATAAACAAATACACGGTCCTTTGGTTGATAAACACTGATAAGTAGTGTCGGTTTAGGTCTAAACAACAGTGGGCCTTAAAGAAAATTTAAATTTGGAGCGGAGTGACAAAAACCGATCTAGTCCTGGACATTTTATCTTTTGTGCCTATGCGTTAATCCGTCTTTACTAATAAGACAATATAAGGTACCAACAAATACAAGAATTAATCTTGAACTATACAAGGTCAACATATTATGAAATGCGCATGCTCAGAGGAAACAGATAACTATTTTCTTAATGTGCATGAGTCGTAAACTTTGGGTTTGAGTAGATGTATTTGTAGGTAGGGACAAACTTACTATGTGGACTTGATGTTAACAACGTAAATTAAAAGTTAACTAAACATTTCAGTTAATTAACAAATTATATAGAGAATTTTATAAAATATGGTATTATTTAAAATGGAAACAATTTAAGGTGCGTGCATTTTAACAAGGCGAGAATTGAGCTTTTAAATTAAATGTTATTTTGTTATTTTATTTTTATACTATGCCACTTTAATTTATTACAATTTAATTTAATATATTCTTTTATTAGACATTCATCATCGTGAACAAATCCAACGATTTATACCGGTTCACTACGTCGAATGCATTATGGATATTAAGTCCCTTCAACCCTCTACGCAGAGTGAATATGGCCATTTCTATTCATCCTCTATTCACTCTCTTCATCATTATCACAATTTTGGTCAACTGCTTCTTCATGATGATGCCAAGCACCGACACCATAGAAACTACCGAGTAAATAAATTCATCTAAATTTATTTTATTTATCTACAAATAATCTACTTTCCTTTCTTAAATAATTATAAAGAAAAATAGATTTAGAAATCAAATAAAAGTTGAAAGTTTTGAAATTTGAGGCTCGTTCGTAAAATGTTTATTAAATATACAGGAGAATGTTAAAATATTGCATTTATTAATATGATGTGCAGAAATAAATATTTTCTTTTTGGGGGCCCTTTGAACTCCTGCACTTCTTTCTCTTAAGCCTAGAACACACTATACAACAAATCGCACAACTTGTCTCTCGGCAAAGTCTCCCGACTGTCTGTGATATGTCGCGCGTACACACCTAAACTAAAAGTCACGCAACAATGTATCTCGACACGAAATAGCCTATCTTCGTCGCGATGTCAACCGATGCAGATCCATTTTGCGCGTTTAGCTTTTGTCTGTCTAATTTACTTCAAGCAAAGAGATTAAAAAAAAAAAAGGAAGCAAAAGCCTAAATGGCGGAGTAATTTGTTTTCAGGAGGAATCCAAATAGAAGTTAACCTCCTGAAAGATTGAAGCTAGAGGACGTGTCGGATTTAGAAATTTTTTAAGAATGTTCTCTATAAATTTTGAGGAGCAATTTTTGTAATCGGGACTTGTTACGCAATAAAATCGGCCAAAGAATACTAGTATTTTACTGATGTAACTGATAAAATTTTCTCTACCGATTTTGATTAAAATACATATAATAATATCAATTACTTATTAGATGATTATTCTTCTTATCTAAAAACTTCTAATATTTTATTTCTCTTTCAGAATTGTATTCGCCTCAATCTACACTATTGAATTTGTCATTAAAGTTTTGGCTCGTGGATTTATATTAAAAAAATTCACTTATTTGAGGGATCCTTGGAATTGGCTTGATTTTATTATATTGATTTTAGCGTAAGTAGCCATTTTTTAGATATATTAATATAATATGCCTAATTTAAGTTTTTTTAATTAATATGAGATCAATTTTTTTTAGTTATGTAACCATGGTCGTTGACGTTGGATCAGTATCTGCTTTGAGAACTTTCCGAGTTCTCCGAGCTCTTCGTACCGTGGCAATTATTCCTGGTAAATATTAAAAATTTGATTTATAATTTTAAGAAAAAAAATCTAGAAATAACTTTAATATAGTCAAAGACTTTCACACGTAGGAAAAATGGTTATTTAATTATATTTTATTTACAATTCAAATTGAATTGAATTTTGGAATTATTAAATCTCTCTTGTTATTATTGTTGCTATTTAAGTTGTAATGTCTTGGACATTTAGAAAGTAACCGTAAGATCAATTTTTATTTGATTTAATTTAATTTTTTTAGGTATGAAGACAATGGTTGCGGGCATTTTTGAATCTGCTCGTGCAATGCGCAACGTTATCATCCATGCTCTATTTTGTCTCTGTCTCTTTTCTCTAATTGCACTTCAAATTTACATGGGAACATTAACTCAAAAGTGTATGATCGTGCCAGCCGATGAAAATGTATGGGAAATGGACTACCCTGAACAATATTGTAAGTATATCAAATGCAAATGACATTTCGATTCAAAATGATGTCGTTTATCAAAAGACAAAAACTACCACCCCCATGACGAGGGAATCCACCTAGGTATTCTTATATATGAAGCAAATGCTGTTTTGCGAGGTTATAATCAAACAGATACTTAATCTGATAAATAAGTTTTGATGATTACCCCAAGCATTTTTCCTATCTTAATTAAATGGAATTATTAAAAAGAAATATTGATAATTGGAATAAAAGGTATTCTGGACATATGAGGAAAAAGGGAAAATGAAATAATCCAAAAATAAAAGGCCTTTCGATTTTTGAGCATTTTCTAAAATCCTTATTTCACACATTTTGAGATATTCTTAAATATAGGAATTTATTGAATAGTGTTTGCAAATAAAAGAAATTACGAATTGGCCTTTTCTAATAGTTTCCTTGATTTTGGGTTCATTTAGAAAATCTTTCTTCCAGACTTGATTTTTATTCAAATCCCTTCAGTAGTTTTTGAGAGAATACGAAAATAAGTCTTTTGGATTCAGGGTTTATATGTTAAAAAATTAAATTTTTGATCAATTCATAAGTTTGTAAGGGCATAAGGAAAAATAACTAAGTTCTTAATTCTCTGTAAAAAAGAGTCTGCCACCAACTCTACTACAGTCTATAGCATTAGATTTTTATTTAATGGAATTTCGTAATCAAGTACGAAGTTACTGTAAGTGAAAGAGAGGAAGTTAAGAAGCTTAAAAATTGTTTTCCCTGGAATAAATTCGATATTTGCATCGGATTCTGATTTAAAATCACTTGTTGTTCTTGAATGTATTTATACAATTTAAATTGTTTTCCCATAATTTAGAAATGTAGATAAGAATAAAAACAAAACAAAAAAAATTGATGAAAAAATTATGCAAAATTCAATTTTAAAAAATTGATATAACCTTGAGTTTTCATTTATTTTGCAAGCTCACTTATTTAATTTTTGTTTATAAATTCTCTCAAAATATAAATTATAATTACGTATATTTTTTTTGGTTTAAATTTCTGTATCTATCAAAGGCAAAAGATCTTTTGGTCCACAAAGGAAAAATATATAAGGGATAAAAATACGAAAAAAAAAAAAAATAAAACTAATTGTCAAACCAACAGAGTGGAGTGTTTGCTAGATTTGGAGACTCAGAAAATGCGATTCAAATTTGATATAATTATCAATAAAAGTTGTTCAAAATGATTACCTATCACTATGATTATTTACTTTTTTTTTCTTGCAATGGCAAATAATAACTTGTGTTACCCTTTATTTATTTAAAATTCTTAAATAATTTAAATTTTTATTTTATATTGTCATTTATAATTTTTTTTTTCTTGTTAAGTTTAAATAAATTATTATTATGCAATTTTTAATATATTTATCATTAGGCAATTAAAAAATAAGCAAATTATTTGAGTGGGGGGGGGGGGGGCAAAATCATTGCTTTGGGTAACGAGTTCGATGAGTCTGGTTTTTTAAATAACTAGTTTTTGTTTACTTTTTCTAGATAGGATTTTTGCTTATTTTTCTTTCGGTCAGATTTTTGAATAACTCATCCACTTTCTCTACGACCCTTCTTACTTTATGAATTTTCTCACAATTTTTAATTCGTCCTTCTTTTTATAAACAAGCTCCTCTTAGCTAAATAATTAAGAGATTTTATTTAAAAATATTCCCTTCAATAGTGTTTTCAAGTGTTTACTGTGAAGAATTAGATATTAAACGTTAAAATACAAAGAAAGAAAATAAATTTAAAATAATTTTGGCATCTGTTAATTTCAAAAAGTTGGCCCATTGATTTGGAACTAAAGTTTTTTTTTAGTTCTTCGTTCTTTTCATTATTTTCAACTAGTTCATTTAAGATCGTGTCTTTTTCCTGACAAGATTTTTTTTACCCACTCTTATTTTTTTTAATTGTAATTTAAATAAATTAAATTATGAATATTCAGACAGACGGCTGTCAGTAGATCAGAGATATGTGAAAAGGAAGGAAGACACTCAGTAGGGTAGCCTCTATCGAAATAAAACTCCGAAAATGTGATACGCTTCGGCTTTAATTAAATAATTCCATCTTCAATCACAAAAAGTCACAAAAATACATGTATAATATATATAGTGTACATAGGTATAGTAATGCTCATCATCACCGATATGGCGAAGTCTTCAGAATGAATAATTATTTACTTTACCTATACACTACCTGTACAATATATATATATTTTATATATATATTGAAATATACAATTCTATCTCCAATTTCATTGTCTTATAGATGGAATCTGCATATACTGTAAGTGATTATTTTAAATTTATTATATAAAGTTGTTGTTTTTTTTTTTGATTTTGTTGCTCACTTCAGCTTTAGTGATTGAAGATGGCATTATTTAATTAAAGCCGAAATGTATCACATTTTCGGAGTTTTATTTCGATAGAGGCTACCCTACTGGCTGACTTCCTCTCCTTTTCACATATCTCTAAACTATGAATATTTGAATAGATTCAAGGCCTTGAGAATCATTTATTTTTGTTTTCTTTAAAATAATATCATCAAGAAAACACGATGAAAACATATTTTCCTAAATTCTTCAGTTTTATCTTTCCTTTACCAATCATTTGAAAATCAGGTAATTTGCCTCAATTTTCAAGTAAATATTTTTTTAATAAACTAACATAATGAAAAATTTTAATAAAATATTTACTTTATTATTAGAGAGTCAAATCTAAAAGACTTTTTTCATTTTTTATAACATTATTAGCTGCCCTATGAAAGGAACATTAAGAAGGTTTCCTTGAATATTGCGAGAGATAGGCTAAAAGCAGGTGAGAGTCTCCTGAAAATAATTTAACATTTATGGTTATATTAGTCTAAAGATCTTCATAACCACCACGCTTTTCCAATAAAGACTAATCCACATGTCCATGCAAAGCAAATTGGAAAATTTCTAACATTCATTTCAACTTTACTATTTTTTTCCATTATCCGAACAACTTTTGACTAACTTTCATAGTAATCCTTTAAACTGAAAAAAAATTATTCAATTTACACTTTTTGTTAAATATTTACCTATTTATCATGAATAATTAACAATCTTATGTTTTTTCAGTGTGTACTTCAATTTCAAATTTTGAAAATTGTTTGTGTGGAAACTCCTCTGGATCTGGGTAAATATCTTTCATTTGCATATTAGAAGAAAAAATTCTGAAGGCAATGTTGGATGTCTTTAATAAATAACATTCTCAAAAACCCAACTCTCTCTTACTCTTGTTCTTCCTGGTTGTAAGTGACCACTGGTCATTATAGGTCTACTGGATCTTATGCTTCCATATCAAAAAAAAAAAAAAAATTAAATATTTTATCTTAGATAATCTTCAGTTAATTTAAGAGTAATAACATATATATCAAACAGGCACTTTTTTATGAAAATATATTAATCATTTCTTAAATTCTCCTTAAACAGAGATATGCAACAACAGGCATTTTTTATGTGTGCCCCATTTTTGTTAGATTTTTGGCTCGCCTGTCAGGAGAGATGAAAAAAATTTTTCTTTAAAAATTTTAAAAATATAATATATTTGTAAAATTTTCTTTTTACTCAGCTAATTATGTTTGTATTTTTTTTAGAATGTGTCCTCAAGGTCAACTGTGTATTCAAGGCTATGGCTCCAATCCTGATTACGGTTACACAAATTTTGATAATTTCGGTTGGTCCTTATTGTCTACTTTTCGTCTTATGACTCTTGATTATTGGGAAAGTCTTTATCAGATGGTAAATATATTTCTTTTTTCATAAATCATTTATAAATTTCATTTAGTATTTTAAAAAAAAAATTCTTAGAAAATTATAAAAATTTATTATTATTTTACTATAATCTGGACCTATCCCTGAAATAAAACTTATCTTTTGAGGTTCTGCAAACGTGTGGCCCTTGGCACATTATCTACTTCATCGGAGTCCTTTTTCTCGGCTCCTTCTTCGTTGTGACGCTCATTCTAGCAATCGTCGCCATTTCTTACAATGATTTGCAGAGACGCTTGGAAGCGGAACGGCTTGCTTCAGAAAGGGTATTGTAATTTATTTACAAATCATCAATTATTACATAAATATCCATTTATAGATCCTTGCTTTAAACTAGGCGTGCTCTAGGCGGATTGGGCTGCATCTTTTCATATATATATATATATATTTTTTTTTTTAGAAAGTGCGAGATGATTATTTGTTGACTGGGTATGTTTGGTGTTTCCCGGGCTTGAACCAGGGATCATCCACATGCCCAGTCAAAACAATCTTCTCGCACTTTCTAAACGATATATTGACTCTATAGACTCTTGGGGCGTTTTGAAAACCCCGATTATTCAATGTCTTTTCATATATTCCTATGGGCTATGGTACATTAGTACGCATTTTTGAAGTGCAATTCCCAAATAAAAAATGATTAGTTTATTAAATGTTGAACACTTTATCTCTTGACATGCCTTCTTTCATTTGTAATGATAATTTTTTAATAAATAAAATTTAATTTTTCAGTGGAGTAAATCAGGCAACGATCAATATGGTGATATTCCGTATATTGACCAAGCTCAGAGTGGTTCAAATGAAATGAAAGGTAAAAATAATTTTATTTCTTCCTTTAATACAAGTATAATGCAAAAATATCACATTTAAAAAATATTTTACCATATTATTTTTAATGAATAGAATACTTTACAAGTAATACTAATTATTTGAACAGTAATATAGATAATTTTTATTATTAATTTATTTAAAAGATAGAGGAGGCAGTGACTAAGACGGATAAGCTGCGGATTACGGATCTAGAGTTGCAAAACAGCTCGGGTTCGAGTCCAACTTGCCGCAAAAAAACAACAATTATTTCCAGCTTTGCCAGAAGTCCTCTCAATGGATAGGAAAGTTAGAGATAATCTCACCCCCATTTAAAAAGTGGTTGGTATCACAATGGACCATTACTGGCCTAAGTGAATCTCCCCGGGGCGACAATCACCTTAACCTAACTTAACCTATTTAAAAGATATCTTTTTGTTAATTTTGTTTATTATAATTTTTATTTTCAGATGCTATGCAATTGAAAGAGGTTGTAACCCAGGACGGTTCACAAAAACCTAAAAGTAAGCTCTCGTTATTTTTCTTATTCATATACTTTGACATGATCACATTTTTTTTGTTTTTCTTATTTAGATGAACAAGAAGAAACCAAAGACAAATCTTCTGTTGTAGAAAAATGTAAAGCTTCTTGTAATAGATGTTGTAATTTCTGGTGTGTTTGGAATTGCTGCAGACCATGGATTGCATTTAGAGACGTTATTGCAAAATTTGTTCTGAATTCGTTTTTTGAATTATTTATTTTATTATGCATCATTTCCAATACAACTTGTCTTGCCCTGGATCATCATGATATGAATATTGAACTTGAACGAGGACTTGTTACTGCCAATTATGTAAATATTTATTCATTCATATAAAATTTTTTAACTGAATTTTTAGCGTATTTTTTTCTGCAGAGAGAAGAAAAGACGGTTTTGAATTGTACTCTTAAGTCCGTATGTCTGTCATAATCCAGAACTAGTCTCACACCGTTTTGGTCATTTTTCATGACATTCTGGAGATCCAAGCGACATGAAAAGTGTAAAAATCTCTAATATTTAGAAGCTCTGAAAAGAAGATGTGAGAGGATCAATGGGTAGGGGTATGTGAAAGCAGTAAAAAAGAATGATCCAATCTCTCACTTCCGCTCCGCGAAGTGAAGTTGAAGTTCCAAGCCGATGTTTTATCTTAATCAATAGCTCTAATACCAGACAAGATGCTGACACCAAAATGATATTGATATACTTATTCTCTTTAAATGCTGAATCTAATAATATATTAGTATAGATTATATTAGAAGCCTCGCCAGAGGGGGGAAAAAATAATAAAAGAGTAACCTATACACTTTTGGCGTGAAATAAATATAATGAAATGTCTAAAGTTTTAATGCTCCACGCGAGACATTGTCTGAAATGCCTTGCGACACAAATACTTAGCTATTTTTATTT
Organism: Anisolabis maritima; assembly: GCA_010014785.2. NCBI lineage: Eukaryota > Metazoa > Arthropoda > Insecta > Dermaptera > Anisolabididae > Anisolabis > Anisolabis maritima. The sequence goes on from JAAAKE020141792.1 coordinate 21,686, forward strand.
TCCTTATTACTTGAAACATTATCTCTATTCGATCAACTAAAAATTTCCAAATTTATTTCATTTTATCAATTCCCAATATACTAATATTTTTTTTATTTCAGGTTTTTACAGCTATCTTCGCTATTGAGGCTCTTTTAAAAATTACAGCATTAAGCCCGAAATTTTATTTTAAAGAAGCTTGGAATCGTTTTGATTTTATTATTGTATTTCTTTCTATACTTGAGCTTGGATTAGAAGGTATACAAGGTCTCAGTGTTCTGCGATCATTCCGTTTGGTTAGTAAAATTTTTTATCAATATAAAAGATATTTTATAAACAATATATATAAATTATTAAGGCAAAAACCTATTTGATTTAATTAAATTTTTTTTTTTCATAACAGCTTCGGATTTTCCGTCTTGCTAAATCCTGGCCGAAGATGAATCAATTATTAGTTTCAATGGGTCAAACTCTAAGTGCCCTTGGAAGCCTTATTATGGTTCTGTGGATTGTAATATTCATCTTTGCTGTTGTTGGCATGCAGCTTTTCGGGATCAAATATATAGGTATTAAAATATATATTATTTGGGAGATTTGCACCCTACCAAGAAGTTCACATGCCTCACTACATTTTTTTAGATTATAGCAAAACTTATTTATGTTAAATTAGTAATATTATTCTCAAATCTTATCTTTATCAATATGCATAATTTTTATGACCTTGACCCATATGTATAATGCCTATCAGCAAAATTGAGGTTTTTTAAATGGAAATAGGGTTTACGTTCACTTTTATGGTCTTCCACTCAATTAAATTTTTTGTTCTTATGAAATTTTTTTAAAGACTGATAAAGATGGTAGTCAGAAGGGGCAAATGTTGGGAATTTTTGGAGGAGATGGTAGAAAAGTGAAAACCACTTTTTATTGTCACTTTTATTCTCACTTAACTATCGTATTCTTTTCGTTAATCGAGAAATATATTAGGAAAGATCTAAAAACAGTCCCATACTTTTCATGGAATGTTGTTTTATTTGCAATTCTTATGTGCACATATTGAAAAATTAAACCATACACTTAATAATAACCAAATTAATATCACCAAATTCAGTTACTAACTTTTTAATACCATTTATTAAACGAAACTGCGCCATGCATCAAATCTATCCAATCGTAAAGCAAAGATTGATTTCAACATGTCTTGTAATTGGCTGAATGTCTCGCAGTTTTCTGAATCTGACTGGCTTAATAACAGTATGGGATTCCCCGTTTAGAATTGTTTGGGATTTCTCGCCCGTTAAACGAATAGGTCATTTAGTGAGGACTCTAGTATTTATTGTTTTATTGATTTGACAAATTTTAATTTTGGTTTTACTAATTTTTAAAATTATTTTATTGAATTTTTAAATCCGAAATCTCCTTCTTCATCTTTGATTATTACCCTCTATTTTTTGTTTGTTTTGTTAATAGACTATGAATATGGAGATTCACCTCAAGAAAATGCAAACGTCTTAAGCAAATTTGATAAATTGGAATATCTACCCCGATGGAATTTCACCGATTTCTTTCACTCTTTCATGATTGTTTTTCGAATTCTCTGTGGAGAATGGATAGAATCCATGTGGGACTGCATGGTCGTTGCTGACTGGTCCTGCCTTCCATTCTTTTTGTCCGCCGTTATAATTGGAGATCTTGTTGTAAATATTCTTGTTATATTTTACATTTTTTTGATTAATATACTGAATGATTTTCGCTTATATACTCACAATTTACTAATTTTTTACGTTCTTATTTAATTTAAATTGTTTAAATAAATTTATCTTAACATTACTAGTATTTTATTGGGGTACTTGAGTATCTTTTCCTCCATTTCACGTCTTCGCAATCCATATTACTAACTTTTCAAGGTTTCTGGAAGATACTTAATATTTTAATTATATATTCCGTCATTTCTAATTGTTTTTGATGAGCGTTTAGTAGTTTCAATATTCTCATAAATTAAACTCATTAAATTCACAATTAAGTATTTTCAAATGCTATTTGATAATTAAGGTAATTTATCTATTATAGATAAAAATTAAAAAGGGGAGACGCAGAAGAAACAAACCTATTTGCTTTATTTGAAAATACCTGCTTAACTTAACTTGGTCTTAAAGTAATGTTTTTTATGACTGTACGAATTGTTGTTAGGGAGGTGTAGAATTAACAAATTATCTCTATACATTTTACTAATAATTTTGATTTGTAATAATTTTGCTTTTAGGTAGTGAACCTTGTTGTCGCTCTTGTCCTAAATAGTTTTGGTCATGTTACTCAAGCATCTTCTCAATCTGAGCCGGATGCCAGTACTACTAAGGTATCTCAAGCTTTTGGAAAATTGGCAGCTCTTACAAATACAATTAAAGTTCATCTTGCTCGCCTTCTACAAATTCGTTTAGCTTCTGATAAGACAGGTATGAAATATGGCGGAAAAAGTTTTAATAATAAACTATCAATATCAAAATTTTCTGCCCATCATCTACTTCAAAAATATTATTATTCCATCAATTTTTAAACATAAATGAGACACTTTTTCTATTCTACAACAACATTTTTAAAGTGTTTTGTTCTCTTCTTTCCTTCTTCATTATTACAGTTTTTTTATGAATATTAACATTTTATACCCTATTATTAGTTAAAAAACTGTTTTGTTCAGTATATTTGAAATGAATTTCCCACTCTTTTTAAATCTCTTAATGTCCTGGTGAATGAAACAGAACCTGGACCTACTATTAGTATCAATAGTTTTTGGACTTTGACGGGACTAAAAAACTAAAAGTAACAAATTTCAAAGTGTATATGATATTTGCTAGTTTTAGTTTTTATTTGTGGAGATCAAAACAAAGCTTGTCCAAAATCTAGTGATTTTGATAGTCAAAGAATATATATAGTTTATAACTTACTAATTTTGGAGTGATGATTAATTAATCTAACGATTTTTTTATTATAACATAGATAGAATGTTTTTATATAAACAGCTTTTAACATGTGATTTTCTTTGATTAACAGAGGATGAAGAGCCTCAGATTGTGACTCACCCACCGGAATGTTGTCCCAATCCTTGCTATAGATGTTTTCCGTTCATGATTGGTGATAAGAACGACCCTTTCTGGCAGAAATGGCATAATATCCGCCTTCACTTTTGCCAACTCAGTGAGAAAAAATACTTCGATATCATTTCAATTATTATAATTGTTGCTACTTCACTGCCACCGGTAAATTATAAATCTTTTCAATTTTTTATCACCTAGATCATTCTAAAATTATATATATTATGGTAACGTCACACAGTCTTTTCATGAATCTAAAAAATTTTGACGCTCTCATTTTAGTACAGTTTTGTTAGAAAAAAAAAAGCACTCTTGGGAATGTTTTTATTTATTTGTGGTCTAGAAAAAAATTTTCTTTTTAAAAACCTTATGAGTTTTTAAAATTAATATTATGATTAAATAATTAAACACTGCGTATAAGTATTAATTTATTGACCAACTATTGATTATAAACTTTAGTTTTCTCAAATTTAAGATTAGCAGTACATTTAGTAGTTTCGAGAAAAGTCAAAATTTTCTAAACACTTTTTAAACCTACTAAAAACAGAGTTGCAGTACTCAATATTAAAAGTACTGGAAATTGGTATTCAGGTACTTCTAGTACTTTACCTAAGGTACTTTTGAACTTGATGTCCTGGAATTGGAATTTATAGTACTTTTTTAAGACGAACCTATACTAGACTTCCAATATAATATAGATCAGTTTAGATATTTTTTTAAAGTTCTGAGTATTATATTTGATACTTGGTACTCCCCGGTACTTTTTTAAAGTATTGGCAATAGCTCTGTCTATCAACTATTATAATAAATTAAATTTTTTTGAAAATAATTAATATTTCTACCTAGGCTCTAGAAGATATACATAGTTCGAGGCGACCTAATCTCATGAACCTAATCTCCATCATGGATAAAATTTTTACTTTTTCATTTCTTATTGAAATGATTATAAAATGGATTGGACTTGGAGTAAAAGCTTATTTTACAAGCCTCTGGAGTATTTTTGATTTCATTATTGTTATGGTAACTAGAAACATTTCTATTCATATGAAAAAAAATAGTTTAAATTTCAAAACTTTTTTTTTAAGATCTCATTAATTGATACAATTGGCGAATGGACTGGCGTCGGCGATCAGACTTTCTTCCAAGTTATCCATATTTTGAGGACGTTTCGATTACTTATGCTTGTTTCTCGTTGGCGAAGACTCAAGGTTTGAGATATAAAAATAAAAATATATTTAATTGCACGCACCACTGTTGATTTAGTAGAGGTTGAAGAATACAGAATTAGTCCTTTAGACAAAAGAAACAAACATCTAAAGTATATTTTTAAAGTTTCTTATTCCAACAAAATAGAGAAGGTAACAATATTATTAATAAAATTTCATCAGAAATGCCTTTATCTGATTTAAGGAAAGGATGTCTTTGTTTTACCTTCCATTATAAATAATTAATCATTCCTTTTCCGTTTGAAATTTTCGTTTGACCTTTTTTGTATTTAGAACAAATGTCGAATCCTGATAATGTTAAAAGAGAATTTTTTGGAAACTTCAGTTTCCCTTTTTATTTTTACTCCTTTATAAAAATTTTTTCCTCGTCAATTAAAAAAAAATGTAAATCTTATTCTTATTCTTATTAAGGACAGATTTTTTAGAAGATAATTTTTTTTTTTTTCAGACTGTTGTAAACGTCATGTGTCGTGCCATTCCTAGTATTTTTAATGTTTCGCTCGTTTGTTTTATTTTCTGGCTCATTTTTGCTATTATCGGAGTTCAAATGTTTGCCGGAAAATTTTATAGAGTATGTATTATAATTTATTTTTTTATTTTTTCATAAAAATATCAATTTTATCCTCGCTTTCACTCGGACAAGATATACTCTCTAGGAAACTTGGGAAATTGTTTTAATTTTAATAATAAAATAAAAAAATTTAAATCTTTTAATATGCCATATTATTTTGCATCAGAAATTTTTCAACAATCTGGGGAAAAATATGAACTATATAAAGAATTTAAAATTAAATTTTATTATATATAATGCTTTTTTTCTCTTTACCTTTATATATGAGAAAGTGACACGTTTTCCTTACACCTCTTGGGATTTTTATTGGTTGGTTTCCACTTGAAATTTTTGGCTCATGAGCTCATTAAAACCTGAACAATTTCTTATATAATTCCTTGTTTTTTTATTAACTTATTATTTTACTTTTTTTTTAGTGCGTAAATGAAAAAGGAGAGATCCTATCTCATGAAATAATTCCTGGAAGAAATGCATGTATCTATAATAACTACATATGGGAAAATCCAGAAATGAATTTTGATCATGTAGGAAACTCCTTCTTATGTCTTCTTCAAGTAGCAACTTTTAAAGGATGGATTCTTATTATGGCAGACGCAGTCGATTCCAGAGATGTAAGTAAAAAAAAAAAGCAATTTTATTTATTTTTGAAATATGAAAGAAAATGATTAATAATTATGGCGTAAGTGTGGAAAAGTATTAAGGATAATATACAGAGAATTTGCACTAAACATTTCTGGTTTTTTTAATATTTCCATTTTATTTTATGTTTATATTTCTAAAAACAAAGAGAATTTTTAGATAATAAAAAAATTTATGCACCACCGTGAGTCAAGATTTTCTATTTTCGCAGAGATCCTCCTACCCCTAGCGTAATGTTTTGGGGTGATTCAAATGAAAATCTTAAAATTTCTCATTTCCTTATAATAAATGATTAAAGTTTTCATTTGTATCACCCTTGTATATGCTTTTACAGCCGATTTAATTTTGCCTGTCACAGTGCTACTGCTCCACTTTTCCAAAGTTTATGGGATTTTTAGCCTTTAAAAATAAGGGACCGATTTAATGAGTGCCAGAATTTGGCGACTATTAGGAGCCCCAATCAAGACAAGCCTCCAATTTGAGAAGAAAACTCAAAATATAGGTCGCCAAAAAAATAAGAATAACAAGATGAAATATCCCAGCCAGGAACAGTACGAAAAGAAATTTGTTGAAAACTTGATTGTGGGACAATTTTTTTATGAAAATGAATTTTTTTATATTTATTTTTCTATGGTAATTCAAAACGTCTGGGAGATGATTTGTCATGATTTTTATATTGCTTAACTAAAAGACAAGGGACAGATGTCCCACTAGAAAATTTTATCTTATTTCCTTTTCTATTTATAAATATAATTAATCTTTGTTTGCAAAAATAAATTTTTTTCTTTTACAGATTGATCTACAACCAATTCGGGAAGTAAACATATATATGTATTTATATTTTATATTTTTCATAATGATTGGTGGCCTTTTCACTCTGAATCTTTTCGCTGGAGTAATTTATAATAATTTGAATGAACATAATTTGAAGATAAGTATTTATTAAAGCGCTTTTAATTTAACTTTATTTTATAAATAGAAAGCATTCACCTTAAATTTATTTTTTTACTCAGGAAATTCGCTTGAACTACTCATGACTGAAGATCAACGACAATATTATAAAGCAATGAAGAAAATGGCGGAAATGAAACCGCCGAGTCGCATTCCTCGACCACATGTAATTTTTTTAAAGATGTTGCATTTAATGACGATTAATTGGAAAAAATTAGACTCAAACATTACTTGAACCATAGCATTTGGATTTGTGCTCCAATGTTCTTTCCTATTTGAGCGATTGCACTGGTCAACACACATTTTCTTTTTTCGTTGTCCTTGGGTATTTTTAATGAGAAAGAACTATTGAAATAAAGATCACATCTTAACAATGGAAAAAGAATTTAAGTATATACTGTAAATTAAGCATCTAAATAACAAAATTGAGCTCATATAGAGTCTTTTTGGAAAACATTTAAAAATACCCAAGAACAGTTCTAATATACTAAACTAAAAGATCATCCAAAGGACATGGTTCGAGTTCCATGTTAATCCAATTTTTTCTTAACATATAAACTAAAAATAATTGTATATTCATATATATAAAATTGTATATTTCTAATTTTATGTAAGATTTTTTTCTTTATTTTTTTTTTAGGGGAAATTCCAACAATCATTTTACAATTTAGTAACAAATAAGCGATTTGATATGATCATAATGTTCGTTATCTCATTGGATATGATTTCTATGATGACCGATTCATATAAACAAACTGAAAATTATTTAATGATATTGAATTATTTGAATCTTCTATTTATCTTGATCTATTTAGTTGAATTTATTTGCAAGATCATTGGTTTACGGCATTATTATTTTAAAGATGGTTGGAATGTGTTTGATTTTATTGTAATTGTCCTCAACATAGTTGGTGAGTTAATTATTTAACAATATATATAGAAAATTATATTAAAATTAATAATTACTGAGAGTGAATCGTTGGCATCACCGAATTTGAACTCAGGATCTTAGGTTTTTTTGCCCATTCTACCTCAAAGTCTCGACACCCAACAAGAGTTGGTTTCAAAGTGTCTTCGCAAACTTGACCCAACTTCAATTCCATTAAAAGAGGGACATAAACCACTTAAAGAAGAAGAAGGATGGAAAGTAGGAAATTTGGACATAAATAAGTTTGGGGTTCCAACACAAACATCCTGGTAGATTCTTTCAATAATTTTATTTAGGATTAGGCGAGGAGATAAACATAAAGCAGTTTACCTTATAATTATAAGTTGAATGCAACTCAGGTTCAAATCCACCTTAATTTATCCAACTTTATCAATAACGCCTCTTGCTGGGGAAAAAAATGGGAATCCGTAGTATAAACCCAAGAAAGTTGATCTTTGGATTAAATGCACAATGCCAATCCCTAACAAATTTATATGACTGAAGTGAGTGGAGAGAAAAATTTCCTCTGGTTTTAAAATAGCCATGCACATGCGCAACATACATCAAAGCTCAAAAGTGCATGTGCACCAGTTTATTCCGGTTTGAAATTATGAAATAACCTATTATTTCAAAAAGAAAAAAAAATTTTCACAATGTTTTTATCAGAAAAAAAGTAAGTATATCCAATTCAATTATTAAATAATTGAATATTTTTTAGGAATCTTTCTCACGGACTTAATCGAGAAATACTTCATTTCTCCAACTCTCTTGCGAATTGTGAGAGTGGCAAAAGTAGTCCGAGTTTTGCGACTTGTTCGAGGAGCCAAAGTGATTCGGAAAATGGCTCTCGCTATAACAAAATCTCTACCGATTCTTTATACTTATTGTATTCTTCTGTTTTTGATGATATTTGTATACTCAACAATAGGAATGCTATGCTTCAAACATATCAAAAATATTGGAAGTTTGAATGAGGTTTATAACTTCGGCACTATTGGACAATCCATCATTATTATGTTCCAGGTGATTTATAATTAATTTTTTTAATTTTATATGACAGAAATTCAGTTAAATAAAAATGTTTTTATAATGAAACTACATTTCGATGTACTATTGTATTTTAATTTAGCTTCCCTGATGGTAACATCATTTAATAAATTTTTCTTTTATTTTAGATATCAACTTCTGCAGGATGGGACAACGTGTTTTCAGCAATTAGTAGCACTAAACAATGCCAAATGAATGAGATTGAAGGAGATTGCAATAATTTCTTTATTGCTGTGATTTTCATGCTTTCCTTTCTTCTAATTTCATTTTTAATCAATATAAATATGTATATTTCTGTTATAATGGAAATTTATGATCAGGTACACCATAATTTTTTTATTACTATTTATGGTACCCAATCTTAGTCAAGAGTAAAAATAATTTTAAAAGAAAATTTACAATATAAATTTATATAAAAATAAATATTTCTTTAAACAAAATTATAATAATAGTAAATAATCATTAATAGAAAATAATTTTACACATATTTAATGTTTTTGTATAAATGAAACTTGATGTACGCGTATTATCATATAGAAATCTCTCACATAGATTCACTCCGCAAAATGACCTTGGAAATTAGGCCATTTACAGAGCTGTTGTCAGAACATTAATTAAGTACTAGGAATACCCATTATCCGATATCACACATACTTTTTTTTACTTGCAGTACTAAGTACAAATAATCAGTATTTTATTGGAGGTACTTAAGTACTTTCAAGTAAGCAGAAGTACTGGAAGTACTTTTTTAGCATCCACTAGTGCCTGTACTTCATAAAGAAAGTACTGATAGCTCCTGATATGTTGTTAGTTAGAATGGAGTGGTCTTTGCTACTTCCTGAAGAATAGGCGAATATTCTGAAGTATTTCTTAGCTATCAGATCGAAGTCATAAGGACTTAATTCCGGGGAAAATGCTAGAGAAATGGTAGAGAACCCCTCCTACCGAACACAACCAATCAACGAAACCTTTCAAACACTACAAAATCACTGGCAGAAGATTATATTTTAAAAAATAATAAAATGTCTGCTCATTTATGGTTTGCCACCCTTGAAGGAATTCGGAAAAGACCACTCTAGCAATATATCGAGTCCTACTAAATTTATCCAACCACTTAAAGATTGCTCGTGACGGGTTGTACAAACTGCTGATGATTTACATCGAGGGAAAGTAAGACTTAGAACATATATCTATTTTATATCTAATTACTACTATTAAACTCCCAGACTACGTTTTTAATATCTTTTTGTGAAAATTAAAAAAAATATTAATGAATTACTCCTTATTTTAATTGTGTTATTATTTTTAAATAAATTGACATATGTAATTTGTATTTTTCAGGCAACAGAAGTCATCACTAATGATGATTTTGAATATTTCTACGAGACTTGGGCGAAATTTAGTAAAGATAATTCCCAATTTATTAAATTCGATGATTTGTCTGAATTTCTCGATGCTCTTAAACCACCATTGGGTATTCCTAAACCAAATAATTTTAAAATTGTTTCATTATCCATTCCTGTTGGCAAAAACGATTTAGTAAAATGTGCTGATGTTTTGGATGCAATCACAAGGGACTTTTTCGTGCGTAAGGGCCGATGTCCTCCACCATTGGCAAAGGACAAAAATTCCAGAGCGGATGGTGATAATGGAGAGAGGGAGAGGATGCCTTGGTCTAAAAATAATCCATAATATTCAAGAAATCTCATTTCAAAATAAAACCAATGGTAAAAATAAATGATAAACAAATATATTTATAGTTACCAGGAAATGTTCTGCTAGAAGATGAAACATGATGATGATACTTATATTTTTGTTTCAGAAAACTCTGCGCTTTATTTCAAGATTTCATATTATTAATGAAAGATGTAGAGCGATTTTGAGTAACATATTATAATACATACACTCTCTTATATTCATCAATATAATCTTATGAGAAGTCCATGTTTATAATTTACACTATTTTTTTCAAAAAAAAAAAAGCTTGTAATGAATCGATTAAAAAATTAAAGAAAAAATTTTTTTTTAAATATTAAGTGCTTATTTGGTTATGTGAAAATATATAATTAGTCTTAATATTACTTATATTTTTATAATAAATATTTAAAAAATATACTTAAAAACTACTCATCATTGATATTATTTTTATATATAAAAAATGATAAAAATAGAATTGATATAAATTAAATAAATTTTTGAGTTTTAATTACTATTATGATATTTGAAAAAAAAACTTTTGAAAATTTAATAAAATTATTTTAAAGAAAAGACAAAAATAAAT
>JAAAKE020141793.1:0-13396 GCA_010014785.2 Anisolabis maritima
TTGAGGAGAATCTGGGGTGAACAAAAATGGAGGAGTAGAGAAGTGAAGGGCCCCTCACTCAACAAAAAACAAAAAAAGTGCACCAGATATGGGTCATTGAGCCCGAAACTGGTGATGAGATTTGGTGTGTGCCAACAGTGCACGATACACCAACCGGGGAATGATTTTTTTTTTTGTTAGGACTTGAGGGTTTTTATGCCTTTAATTAAAGGATTTTCCCTTTAAAAAAAAAAATTCCTTTACTATAGTTCATTTATAATTTTTGAGTAGAATTTTGTATTTAAATGAATAACAATCCCTTGATATAAGTCGTAACCTTGAAATTTTTATTTTTTGATTTAAAGAACAAATGCGAAAAATTATCTTAAATGAAATAAAAAGAGAACAAGAGGTAGATCGATCCAGTGTTTAATAAACATGGCTGGTATATTAGAATACATTTTGAAAATTGATTTGAAAAAAAAAAAAAAAAGAGTGATTAAATTAAATTCCCAGAAGAGACGAGACGATTCGCCGAAACTGCCTAAAACAATAGTTTGTTGACCTGGGAGCAACCGGTTTCGGTCCAGTACAGCATCACAGAGAGAGAGAGAATTCGATATTTATGTAACGTCGGCAACAGAAGTCCTCTTGGATTAGTGACTGACAGCGGATTTCCTTTCAAGAACAACAACAAACAGACCCATCAACAACGAATTGTAGAGCAGGCTACATGTCCATCATTGTCAGAAAGAAAAGGGTCTCGATTTAGCAGTGAGAACAAAATGAGATTTATTTTAGTAATTTGTAGCTAGAAAAATTATTTGATGTGATACAGGAGAACACTAAGAGACAAGACTTTGCAGCTATTTTATTTTAATTGCCTACCCTTCTAACGTTTCGGCCCTCAATCAGAGCTGAGAAAAGAGAGGTTTATTTATTATTATTAGACATTGGGAATGCATTATAACTATTTTTTAACAATATTTAACAAATTGTAAATACCTGGCTGGCGAGAAATAAAAAAAAGGGAATTTATCAGCCACAGCATTCATAGATGGAACGCTCTTTTAGCCAGCAAAAAAATTATATCCTCTTTAGTTATATAAAATATATATAATTATTATAATTTATTACTAAATGGCAGAATAATAACTTATTAGATTATTAGAATATTTTAAGACCTCATTGGCATTTCACACAAATAAATACAAAGATTCTAATATTAATCGTTTTGTGAATAGATTAATAATTGTAGCTGAGTGCAATTAAATGTGTAAGATAAGTGGTCCCGGTTTACGTATCAATCACAGGTCAGTGAACAAAAATTTGTTTATGTTATATATATGATATATAGGCATAGTTTAAAATTCTAGCCTCAGATGCCGGAAACAACAAGAAAAAAAAATTTATCATATGAACCAAATTCGATCGGGATAAAAATGGTACTTACTATTATAAAACATAGGTAAGGTATACATGGCCCTGTCCCTTGGTGCAGAGGTAATAGTCTCGCCTTATGCACCAAAGGTCAATGGCGTCCTGAGCGTCAAAAATTTAGTTAAATTATATTGGCCTATCAATTGATTTAAATAAATAACAAAATGGAGACAGTGGGGACAATATGAGATTTGAGAATTTTTGCCACTCATTCCATTTCTACATCGTATTTGAACTACCCAAATCACACTTTTTCGATTTATTAAGTAAAATAAAAAAAATGGTTTCAGCAACTGTTCTATATATATATATATATATAGTAACTGGAACACCGAGCTGTCACTCGGTCCTTTAAAAAATATTGACATAAATAATAATATTCTTTTTTAGACTTTTTCTTATTACTCTTTAGGGGGAGTTGTATAATTTGTCTTTCTAATCAAACACTTAATAGAAACAAAATATTTCATTTTTTAAATCGATTATTACAATTATTAAATAAGTTTTAGAGGCCTTGGCAGATCAATTTGTTGTCCCTTGAAAATGGTATAAAATCATTAAAATAGCTCGAACTCAGAGGCTCACAGACTGTTCCACATAATAATGTTTAAATGAACAAAAAATTAAAAAAGAGTCACGAAAATAGATAAGAGAAAGCAAATTATTTCCTGAATCGTTTCGCTAAGAGGAATCCCAATTATCTAAATTTCTTTGTTTATTGATTTTTTTTTGTCTATAATTTTTAATTATTATTTATTTTTATTTGTTAAAAATTCTAGGAGATCAAGCTTTGCTTTGTATACTCTGTTTACAAAGCCTGTTTTGTAAAACACCCACTTGCAATGTTATGATTTTGACACCTGTGGATATTTATTGACATTTAATTAAGAAAAAACCAATCAAAATAAGTTTTTCCGAAGATGAAACCTCGAGACCTCTGATTTGCTCTCTAATATGTGAATTTCAAAAAAATCCTTAGTCCCGTTTTTGAGCTCAAAAAACATACAAATATATATATATATACAATTATTGCTCGTATAACAAGATTAGATTTGATATATACGATATAAATTATCCAGCCATATTTATTTATAATTCACTAATTGGTATCCAAAAACGTCGTTTTCCCGTAAGCCGTTGAAAGCGCTTTAGAACTGTACTGTTTAAAGATCCGTTGATAAAATGACAAATTTTTATTTTAAGACTTTTTTTTTTCACTTTTAAATTAGAACTGTGACTTTTTCCTGATCGTGCCAAATACATACGAGACTGGAGATCCCGGGTTCAACCAGCTTTATTGCTCACTTCGTTTATTTATTTATATTTGATTCATATTCATAATCGTTTAAATAACTTCTCATCGAATTATAAAATAATATATTGCGTATCAATTAATAAATAAAGACGGAGTATAAATGACAAAAAAAAAAAAAAGTATATAGTATTATTTTTATTTTTTCTTTATTATTTTTTTTTTTTTTTGTTTATTTTTTTGTATTTTTTTAAATGCTGAGAAGCATAGGGCTGTAACGGGAAGAGGGGGGGGGGGTTCTAAATAACAAATCAATTATATTATTATTATTATTATTGATAAAATATCCATTAATTTTGTATAAGTTTTATTTAATTTAATATTAAAACAAAGTTGTTTATAAATTATGAATATTCTAATAATCAATTATTAAAAATTCCAAAGAATATAAAATAATATTTTCTAACAATGTGTTAAATTTTATTTCTCACTATTATATTTATATTTTTATTTATTGCCCCCACCTCGTGGCTGAGAGGTTAAAACTATTGATTATGTCAATATTGATAAGCTTAAAAGGCAAGAGACGTGGGTTCGGATCCCAGACAGTCCGATGAAAATTTATTTAAAACAATTGGATGCCAATTGATTTAAATAAATATAACAAGTATCGTAAAGAATAAATTGGTAATAATTTAAAAGTCTATATGGCCTCAGATGCCGAGAGGCTTAAAATAAAAAAAAAAATTTTCTTTATTGTATTCGGGGCCGGGTTGAGGGTTTATTCCCCTCCCTGCCCGGATGGAAAAATTAATATATTTTCTTTCTTATCGATTATGGTGCATGCATAAATGCTTGATTGATGCCATGATTAAAGAATAATTTAGACAAGAGATAAGAAAAAGGGCTAATACACTGAATAAAAGAAAGAAAAGAAATGACTGCCTTGATAACAAATTGGATCACTCTTTACCTCTTCTCTCACTCGTTCTTTTCTTTCCTTTAGAAAGATCAGAGCTAAAAATGAATGAAAAAAATATCATATTCTCTTTTTCCTTTTAAAGGTATTTAATGAAATGTCTTTTTTTTTTTTTTAGTTCTTTGTTACCTGAGATATTGATGATTCTTGTGATCATGGTATTTGGTATTATCTTACTTGTCCGGAAGAATATCAACTGAATATTATATATATATTTTTTCAAAATTCAATCTTTCATAGGTTCTCCAAGTCTATATAATGATCTTAGATTAATGAAAAAAAAAAAAAAAAAACTGAGATATGCGTACCCGTTAATAAACGGGACAAGAGAAATATATATAACTAAAAATAATTTATTATTTATTAATAGCCGAGAGGATAAAAAGCAACTAAGCTTTTAATCCTGAGTTGAAGGCAACCGAGGGAGGGGAGGGGCAAAACAAGAATCCGTTAGAGTAACATCTTATGAAAGTTACTGCTCTAGAGAAGAGATTTCGCGGAGCACTAGCATTTTAAAATAATGTTCCGAAATAAATGGATAAATTGCTAAATATTGCTCAGAGTTAAGGGTTCCTTTAGTTTAGAAAATGTTGGGAATCACACCTGACACAAGAGAAGAGATTTTATTATTTATAAATGGAATGAAATCAGAAAGAAGAAATTGATTTGTCGATGTTTCAGAGTGCCGATCGTACTCATCATCAGGACAAACTGGATATCATGATATGATTAACAGTAACATTAACTGAATCAGAAGAGTTTCTTGGAACGTTTCCTTTCCTTGTTTGGTTATTATTTTATTTGGAAGATCTCTCTATATACAAGAAGGTACAAACCTTAAAAAAGTTTTTTCAATATTTTATAGAAATATAAAATTTTTTTGCAAAATGATTTTAAAAGAATTTCTTTTCTCTTAGTTATTATGTCAATAAGCGCCCTCTAACGATCTCAGTCCTTAGTCCTCGTCATCAGAGTCTCCAAAAATACCTTCAGTGAAATCTCTCCATCTTAGATGAAATCATTAATTTTGTTTTGTGTTCCGTTTTTGCGATTTGAAAAGCTCCTAAAGACAGATGTATCTGTTGGAGATTTCAAATCATTTATTCTTCAACTGTCTATTGAAGTGGAATTGCAAAAATTTGGAATTAAGAGAGATCTTTCATCATGTTCTGTACTTTATTCGCAGAAATGCTGAATTCTTTATTTCTTCTTAGAAATAAATGATATCTAGTTATAAAGAAGGATAAAAATCGTAGATTGCAAGGCGAGTAGCTAATTGAATAAGTTTCGGATTATGGATCAGAATTCGGGTTCGAGTTCAGCTTGCTTGAAATTATTCAACTTTGCCAAAAGTCTCTTCCTCCTGGATTAGGAATGTCGAAGATAATCCCCAGTAATAGGTACAAATGAGGAGGCAGTGGCTAAGATGGATAAGCTGCGGATTATGGATCAGAATTCGGGTTCGAGTTCAGCTTGCTTGAAATTATTCAACTTTGCCAAAAGTATCTTCCTCCTGAGACTAGGAATGTGGAAGATAATCCCCAGTAATAGGTACAAATGAGGAGGCAGTGGCTAAGATGGATAAGCTGCGGATTATGGATCATAATTCGGGTTCGAGTTCAGCTTGCTTGAAATTATTCAACTTTGCCAAAAGTCTCTTCCTCCTGAGACTAGGAATGTCGAAGATAATCCCCAGTAATAGGTACAAATGAGGAGGCAGTGGCTAAGGCGGATAAGCTGCGAATTAAGAATCTAAATAGCTCGGGTTCGAGTCCAGCTTGCCGCAATTATTTCCAACTTTGCCAGAAGCTAACCTAACTTAACAGGCATAAATGGCTCAATTCGTGATGGCCTAAGTGCCTATGAGAAAGAAATCCGTCTCTAAAATTGTATCCATCCAAGAATGTCAGATAAAAAAGAATGCTTTTATTTATGCCATTATGTTTAGGATATCTTTGTACAGCTTCAAATCAAACAATAGATTGGAGTTGGATATTGATTGTAAGTATTAATTGGAAGAAGTTTGTTATATTCCATAAAGAATGAGATATTATATAATAATCATTTATTGTTTATATTCTTCTTCATTACATGAATGATGATTGGATTTTATCATCAGAACACACATAAGACAAAAATAACGTGAAAAAATAACGCTTTAGTTGTAAAACAATAAAATCTTTAATTATGAAGATCTTCATGTTCAAACTTCCTATTTGGAGGGTAACAACTACAACTACATTGCTCGTGGTAAAGAATCCTTTTTTGAAATAAGGATAGGTAGATTTTGGATATAAAGAAAGAATTTCATATTCATATAAGGAGTTAGTTGTCTTTTTTAACTTGACAAGTGTAGTTAGTGTTCATACTAAATAATTAATTCTACAATACTTTTAAGTTTCTCTCTCTCTCTTTCTTTTTTTTCTTTATCCTTTCGTTCGTATGTTGTCTCTTCTACTTTGAAATGTAATTTTCGATCAAGGAAGGAAATGTTTTCTATAACGGTATCAGATGGCTTGGTTTGGCTGCTTTCTGCCTGTCTGTCGTCATGAGAAATAATTACTCGGGGTTTTACTTGATTAAGCATAGAGAGTTAGATAGATGGAGGGTATGTCAGAAAAGAAGACAATCTCTCTCCAACACTTGGTTCTAATCTGTCTTAATTAATTGCACGACATTTTAGATATTTCTATCTCTCTCTCTCTCTCTCTCGATTTGACATTTGGCATTTGGCTTCAGTATGGCAATACTTGTTCCTCCCTCCCTCTCTCATTTTAACTTTAATAGAAATAAAAATGTTTAATTCCCTATGATTCATTTATAGTGATGATGATAATAGGAAGTAAAATGAAGAAAATTATGATTTATTTATTACTTCATCATTTATAATAAAACTAAAACCCTTTTCGTTTATCATTCCTTTTATTATTATACCTGTGAAATCTTATCACCACACTAAAATTCCATCAAAACATTTCCAAATAATCCTAAGAATTTTGGCTCATCTCTTCATGTCTTCCAAACTCTTAAACTTCATTGAAAATTATACTTTATGCCAATTTTTCATATACAATCTGAATTAAAATTGTAAATATTACAGGGCAATAAAAAAAAAAAAAAAAAAAAAAAAAGGTTTTTTTGGATGTTAAAGCCGAATCAATTTTACCTCAAAGCCGTGTTCTTTGTGGTTACTTTTTATCATGGGGATAGGAAATCGCTGCCTTTAGAATCTTTGCCCTAAGAGATTAGAAAATAAAATATTTTAGGAACGAGTTTCCCATTCGGTACTTAGAACTCTTGCTGCCTGTTACTATGGATGAGATTATATCCCCCCCCCCCCCCCCTATTTCCTATTTCAGACCTAGACTTTTTTAGCAATGTTGGATAATTTTTTGTTTGGAACTTGAACGTGAGTTGTATTGGAACCTGTAATCTTAGCCACTCATCTCCTTATTTCTTTACTCATTTAGAACCATATTCTGGTAGTTATATATCTTATCTAACAGATAAGTAACGTCAGCAATTTTAAATTTTAAATTTGCTATCATATCTAACCTCCTTTCTTATTTGGATTGCACGATTACGTTTTATATTTTTCTAAGAATATATCAAGTATTTCAATTAAGAAGAAGGAGAGAGAAAAAAAAAAAAAAACTTTGAAATGAAAAAGAATAAATAAAAATTTCTTTGATTTTTTCTCATAGATGCCATACATTGATTGAAATAGTTGACATTTATCAATCCATCAAATGACCCATGTTACTAAACAATTTCATTAAGGGATCTAGGTTGGCTTGAATCATATCTCCCATGTCAGACAGGCCATTAATAATTTGAATAGTTTGGTTTGGATATTCAAAAGGGAGGGAGATTGTTGAGTTGAGAGGTTCCAGCTAAATAGTCAATATTGCTAAACAGCATCTCTATCTCTATCTACCACGTACCTATCTAGTACCCTACGTGGTCAATCTATTCTCTTCAGAGAACACAAAAGCAATCAATGTCTATTAATAATTAAGAAAATCAATCAAGATAAGAAAGTGAAATAAACCGATCAAAGAATATTATTATTAATGTGAGAGAATGATTTTTTTTCTTCTTTTGGTACAGATAAAGATTTTATTCATCTTTAACCAATCGATAAATAGATGGGAGTCTTCTTAATGATGAATCTTTATGGGCGGACTTCTATTAACACTCAGTAACATAGTGAATGTGGAATGGAAAGAAGATAGAAATTTTGTGTTCTAAAGAATAGAATAGGAGTATTTCTACTTTGAAGTTTAGATGAAGGTGAAGGTTATGAAGATCAAAATTACCATTTCGAAAAAATTCCGGTTAAAAAGAATGAAATACGAATAGTATCTTTTGAATGATACTCTTTGTTGTGAATTATGACATTACAATTTCATTGATTCAAGGGAATATTATATTAAATAACAAATAAACCCTCTGACTCTTAATTAAATAGTTCAATAGTTCTCTTCCCGTTGTGAACGATAAAATCCAAACTGATTTCTTGGTTAAGAAGATAAAAACACCATTTTTAAATTTATTTACGAGTACAATCTCAGTTGGAAGGAAATAACTTAGAAACATCATGGCTTATATATCATACTAAAAAAAAAAAAAAACAAACTTAAAATCACTAGAAAAACACAAATAAGTCCTCACATCACACGGATATCTCGTTAAAGAGAACTCTTCCTTGTGTACCCAATAGATCATATCCTTTTCATCACAAATATAAAAGACATGGAAAAAGAATAAATCTCGAGCATTTTATTGGAAATCAATAAAAAAAAAATATATATATATATATACGAGGTGCAAATAGTCGTTATGCCCCATAAATAATTCAAAATGGAGTCAAAATTCAGTAACTTTTTGACTAGCGTTGTAAATATTACAATTACGAATTTGACTCATCAAGGACGCCATCTTTGATTTATTAAGACATAACCTAAAAAAAAAAAAAAGTTAATAATCAATTTTTTTTCTTTATATCTTAATTATTACAAAAACAAAAAAAAAAACAATTTTAATAATTGAAATTAAAATAAATAAATAAACTGGTTTGTATTATTTTTCAACCAAAACATCGAACGTTTTATAAATTTAAATTATTTAATGAAAACAAATAAATAATGTGTTGAGACCATGTTTCAATATTGTACAAATAAATAACAAACTCCATCTTTTCATGTCACACTAAAATAGAGAGAGAGAGAGAGTGAGAACATGGTGCCTAAATGTAAAACACTTTTTTTTTTTTAAATACAAACATGAAATGTATTTGTATTTTAAATTAAAATAATAATAATAATAAAAATAATAATGGGAACAATTTGAACCAGGCATTGATCGAAATGGGCCAGAAGACACGGCAAAGTAATTTTGTTACAATGTATTTATATTTTAAATAAAAATAAGATAAATAACAATAACAAAACTGTTTTTGGTGTTGATGGTGAAAAAAAAAAAAAAAAAAAAAAAAAAAAAAATTGAATAGAGAGAGAAATAGAGAGCTTTTATGGATAAAGTTTAAACTTCAGAACTTCAAAGCGAACCCTTGAATAAATTGGTTGATGATTCTCCCTCTCTCTTGGCGTTGGATACAAATGGGAAATTGGGATGGGGGATGCTTTTTTTTTATTTTAGTTTAATAGATCAAAAATTAAATTGAAATTTTGAATAAATAATAATAAAAAAAAAAAGTGTTTCAATATTTAATCGATTTTTTTTTTATTATTATTATAATCAATTGGTATTTGATTTAAATAAATTTTCATCGGACTGTCTGGGATCCGAACCCACACTCCTTGGCAAAATGGGAATTAAACGTTTAATTACCTCTAAAAAATTCAGTGGAAATTTTTTGTAAAAAAAAAAAGAAAAAAAAAAAAGCACCCTTCCCTTCATAAATTCAGAAAATCCTCCTTTCAAAACTTTTCTGTCAAAAACAATAACAATAATTACAACAATAAGTAAGTGTTGTGTGTATTGAATGACAATATATATATATATATATATAAAATGGCGAATAAACCGGCTTGGGAACTTGGTGAATTGTGATTGGCTAACGTAATGAGGAAAAGGAGAAGGAGGCGTGGCTAAAGACAAGAGAAGGAAAAAAGAAACATTTTATTATAATTATGTGTTAGAAGGTAGGCTATGGTTAATGGCCATTCCATTAACAAAACAAAATGGTGGCCGACGAAAAAAAAAAAAAAAAGAATTGATTGTTGTAGTAATAATTTTTTTTTTTTTTTTTGATGGGAAAAAAAAAATTATATATAAATATTTTATAATTAAATAATTTCTTTTTAATTAATTAATAATGAAGATAATTGTTTAGCAGCAACAATATTATTTATGAAATTTAACAATTAATTGTCTAGAAAATTTAAATTTGAAAGAATTCATTTCCCTTCCTTGATTTATAAACAAAACTCCAAACTCAGGGAAAACAAAAAAAAAAAACCATTTTTTTTCTTTTTGGATCTGTTTGTTGATTTGAAACCATATTTACATATAAATGAATAAATGCTTGAGAAAAAAAAAAAAAAAAAAAAAAACAACGCCAAGTGATAAGCTAAATTAAAGGATCTTTTTTTTTTTTATTTTATTTTTAATTTAAAAATAAATTGTTAAAGTTACGGTAACTCACTCAGGACTTATTTAATCATTTTCTCTACAGCGTAGGAATAGAATTTTTTTTTTTTTTTTTTCATTATTTCAATTTAGGAAAAAGATTTTCGATAAGATTGAAACAGACAGAACCTACAAACATAAATTTAATTATATTCTTTAAATTAGATAAGGTATTAGAGGGGTGAGAGAGTAGTGAGTAAAATATCGAAACTTTGCTTCAAAAGAGTTAATTATTAATAAACTCTCATTAAAAAAGGTTTTACCATAGGCGGAAGATGTAATAGTACCTAACCAATAAAGTAATAATAATAATAATAATAATTCTTTATTGATATTGTTGCTAATAATCAGTTATCTGCATTATTAATTAAAAAATTCAATATTTATTCCCACACTTTGATATAAAGAGATATGCCTGGTTAATTGTATCGTATGTATCTTGTTTGTTATATATCGTTTAAAAGTCTATATAGCCTCAGATGCCGAAAATACTTAAAAATTTATTTAACACAATTATAGAATAATTTAATAAAAATAACTAATAATACATTTCAATAATGTAAATAAATTTAATCGTTTATTATTTTTTTTTTTTTAATTAAACATTATTATAATAAAATGAAGATAATTATTATATAAATATTAAAAAATAAAAAGTGAGGAATGAAATTTTTTTAAAAATATAATTTAAAACTTTTCGGGTGCGATGGCCATACAAATACATGAAATTTATTGAAGAAAAATTCCATTATCGATATTTTCCGGTGGACGTAAAATTTTATTTTTCTCTCTTTTGCGAGGAAGTGAAAGTGGTTAAAAATAAAAATAAAAATAAATAAAAAGAAAATATTCTCGGTGACGATGAGATTTCATGTTGATCTTTTTATGTTTGATTTTGGTATTTATCGGTCAGAATTTTTTTTTTTTTATTTTTATTTTTCTCTTCTTTTCCTGTGATAAGAGATCTCTCAATATTTTCCGTTTGTTTTCTCTCCCTCTGTCTGTCTTTTCGTTTCATTTGTTTTTAATTGACTTTTGTCACTTGTCCAGTGTCCAACTATGGCCATTCCAGAAAAAATGATGATCGGCAAAAAAATAAAAAAAAAGACATTGTTGTAGTAATAATTAATTTTTCTTTTGAGTGAAAAAAAAAAAAATAATTGTGTTAAATAAATCTCTTTTTTTTTTAAATTAATTAATTAATAATGAAGATAATTGATTATTAGCAACAATTAGAAAATTAAATAATTAAATTTTCTTTCTTTATTTATAAACAAAACTCCAATTTCAGGGAAAATAATAAAGCCCGGATGTTCTCAAAGAAGAGAAACAACTCTCTTACCTTACTAAATATCAAATACCCTATTCCTCCTCAAAGGTAATTGGACAACCTATATATTATATTTCGCCTCAATGAATAATAATAGGAGAGCTAGATGAAATTCTAAATTATCAAATTTCATAAAACTTTAATTATTATTAAATTTATTATATTCGGATTGTATGTAGTAAGTCTTCTAATTATCCATTAAGAAGAAATAAAAGAGACATTTGGTCGATTTACTTTTGACGAAGATTGTATGTAAATAACTTTCCTAAAAATAAATTTTATATCCAAAAAAGTTTTTTTTTTTTCATAATTATTTATATACTATAGATAAAAGGCTAACGTGGGGGAGTTATTTCGAAAAATGGTAATGTGAAATGTTGAGCGACTTTTTTTTTTTTCTCTCTCTAAGGGACTATCTTAAATCAGAACAATTCGTGACTTTTGAAAAAAAAAATCTATATATACCACATGATATATATGATTGAAAAAAGAGAAAGAAAACATAATGCCTGTAGCGTAAATAATGATTATTTAAATGGCCTCAGATAAAAATAAATAAATTTATTTTTGACCTGTTTAGAGGCACAAGTCCTCGGTGGCTAGGTCCAATCAAACACAAATATAAATTTATAAATTACATAATATAAAACAACAAACAATTAACAAAACAAATACAAGAAATAGAAATGTATGCTCATTAACAAATAACATTTCCATTGAAAGAAAAAAATAAAAACATTCCGCGTAATAACGACATAAATGACGTATTAGCCATCCCGACATTCGCCTTAAGCTGTTAAGGAAAACCTGGTCAAAACCTTAACAAGGATGGTGTGACCTCAATCTACCTGAGCTAATCTCCTGGCCAAAACTTTAACAAGGATGGTGTGACCTCAATCTATCTGAGCTAATCTCTGCGCTTGAGAACTAAATAAAATTTTTACTCAACTCTAATATGATAGGACTTGACAAAATTTATAATCGATTTAATCATAGAGGGGGACAGAGGACATATTGACAGACAGATTGTTCCACAAATCAATACCAGACCCTACAAACGAATATTTTTCAAGAATCTTGGCTTATGAATTTTCTTCCTATGTTCTACCCTACCTAAATAATTTGCCTTTTGAAACATACTTGATATTTTCACCCAACTCCTAAAACCTTGATACGCCCTAAATGAGAGAAAAGATTTAAAATCGTCTGATGGGGAGAAAAATTAAAAAACTTTTTTTAAAAATATTTTGTGAAAAAATTAATTGCTTTTCACAATAAAATAAAAATTATATATATATACTGCAGTGTGACCGTCCGATCTGTCACGCTCTGTTATCCAGTGTCCAACTATGGCCATTCCAGTAAAAAATAAACAAAATGATGATCGGGAAAAAAAAAGACATTGTTGTAGTAATAATTAATTTTTCTTTGAGTGACAAAAAAAAAAAAAAATTATGTTAATAATAATTGTGTTAAATAAATCTCGTTTTTTTTTTTTATTTTATTAATTAATTAATTAATAATGAAAATGATTATTAGCAACAATTATAAAATTAAATAATTCAATTTTTCTTCCTTTATTTATAAACAAAATTCCAACTTAATTCCCGATGGAATTTCAAAATGAAATTTTATATAGAGGACATTAGTTTTTTTTTTTTTCATTTCATTTGGACCGTATAGGTCCACCTACCGGGGTCCCCGTTTATTTACCCGAGGTGCTTACGTGTACGGAGACACACACCTCAAACCCAGCCGACCT
>JAAAKE020141804.1:0-13395 GCA_010014785.2 Anisolabis maritima
TTTTTAATGCTTCCTCTTCTTGCAATTCTAATAATTCCATTTCTCCTGAGGCTGTTTCGGGAAGTAAGTTTTTTGGATGTGGGAAACTGTTATTGATAATATCAATTTCAAATGGATTTAAAAAAAAAACAGAAAAAATTTTCTTTTTCAGTTCTTGTACTTTCAATACGAAAAGTTATAAATATTTTCCATTCTTTAAAGCCACAACAAAACTAAAGAAGAGCCACATGCGGCTCGCGAGCCGCAGTTTGGCCACCGTTGACATATACCATATATCATATAGTTTAATTTAACAACTATTATTTTTATTTTTTTTACCAAAAGATCAAAAAGAATTAAAGATATCAACATTTTGACTACTGATTCTTAATCTACGTAAAATTTTACATTGAAATAATATATCATATGTCATCCTAATCTTTGGTGAAATATTTTTTCAGGGATTTTTTTTTTTTCATATCCTTTTATAACTTTTGCCTCTCTCTCTTCTCCAAGGTCACCTAATAGTCTATTCTTGGCTTCTTCTCTCTCTATTTTTATAAATCACTATTTTTTTACTTAAAATATTTTTTTAAATAAAAACAAAAATTACTCATCAATGAGTTTTTTTAATAATTTATTTATTTCTTAAGTATAATCAATATTTTTATTTTCTATTTATTTATTTATTATTTATATTATCTTTGCCTATTAAGGCCTCACACTTCACAAATATATTATATATTAATAGAAAAAAGAGAAAGTAAAAGCAGTATCGATGACTAGCAGGCGGCACAAAATTTGACTCTGATTCTTTGAATTTTTCCTTAGGTTCTTTTCTCAAACAAAAATTACTCATCAATGAGTTTTTTAATAATTGATTTTAAAGAGGGTAAGGGTGGGGGGATATATTTCTTAACTATAATCAATATTGTTATTTTTTTAATTTATTTATTTATTATTTATATTGTCTTTGCCTACTAAGACCTCTATACTTCACAAATACAATATATATTAATAAAAAATAGAAACAATAAAAGCAGTATAAATGTCCTTGATGAAAGGGTGGTTTTTAATTTTATTTATTAAAAAAAAAAACAAAATAAATAAAAAAAAAAAAAAAGAAAAAAAAAGGGAAATTTATATAAATGATTTAAAATAAAAGCGAAAAGTTATCTGGGACAGCAATGTATAGATGTCAAATGCTAAACCACAACTGAGTCGTGTTCTCGAGCACCGCTTCTCGGGAACTGGGAGAGGGGCAACTCCCACCACTGCTATCAAATGACGTCACACCTTTACAACCAATCAGAGTGAAGTGGAGATGCCTGCTAAATGCGCGAGAGCCTCTGCCTATAAAAGGACTAAGCCTAAAGATTAGTTCTTTTGGAGGAATAGGTCTTCAAGAATGTTCTTTTGGAGGATCAGTTCTTTTGGAGGATTAGTTCTTTTGGAGGATTAGTTCTTTTGGATGATTAGTTCTTTTGGATGATTAGTTCTTTTGGATGATTAGTTCTTTTGGAGGATTAGCTCTTTTGGAGGATTAGTTCATAAACAATCTTCCAAAAGAACTTTAGTCAATCCTTTTATAAGCGGTGGCCGCGCATTTAGCATTTAGCTTCATTATGATTGGCTGTAAAGGTTTCACATCATTTGGTAGCAGTGGTGGCAGGTGCCCCTCTTCCAGTCTCCTAGAAGTGATGCTAGAAAACGACCTAGTTGTGTGTTAGCATTTGACTTGTCTGCATTGCTTGCTCTCTCATCATTTATATAAATTTTTTTTTTGTTTTTTTTTTTTTTTTTTTTAATAATAAATTTTTCTTCTCGGCTGTCCTTAGCAATTCGCTGGTCTGGTCGGGTGACGGATGGGGGTGGACGACGACAACGAAGCGTCCCCCCTTTTGATTCTGGTGGCACATCGCAGGAAATACACTTTCTTCCTTTATCTAAAAAACAGCCTAGGCCTATGAATATCCAACAATTTTTTTCCAACCCCTCTAATTTAGAAAAACCTTTGACTCGATTTCTAGTTATTAGCCATATTGATAAAAATAAAAAATTAGATAAGGTTTCTCCTTTCTTAATTAATAAAATAATTACCCATCATGCAGACATGTCAAGAATATAAAGAAATTGAAAATTGGAACGGTTCTTGTTGAAACTTTTGACAATAAACAATGTAAGGCCGTTTTTGGAATTAAATATTTGAGTAGTGATTTCCCGATATCTGTCCAGCCTCATAATAATTTTAATTTTAATAAAGGAGTTATATATTATGACATCTGATTGAAATTGCTAAAGAAGAGCTTGTTAATGAATTTCAAGATAAAAATGTATTTGAACTTCACAAAATAACAAGCGATGTGCCCTAATGAAACTATGTACGTTTATTCTTCATTGAATGCTGAATCCAATGATATATCGTTTATCGGGGTACCACACGTCAGAGGGGTTGAACACGTCTCAACACCAGCGCAGGTGTTAATTGAGAGAAAAGAACCTAAGAAAAGACTATTAGGACTTTTGATAGATAGAGAGTGAGAGTCCTTGTGTCGGAAACAGGCAAGAGTTATATAAATAGCAAATTATGAAGAAATGAAAAAAAAAATATTATCCCTATGAAAAAATATTTCACAAAACGTTATGAAGACATATGATATATCATTTCAATGCAAACTTTTAAGTATTATAGATTAAGAATCAGTAGACAAAATTTTGATATTTTGATAGTTTTTGATCTATTGATAAAAATCAATATAAAAATATTTGATATTAAATTAAACAAGTTAGTAGATAATTTATATGTATTCGATGCAAAATTTTATTTTGATTACGAATCTATAATCCCCATTTTTCTATCTTAATTATTTTTTGACTAATTAAATAAAAACAAAAAAATATGAAAACCATATTATCATTAACCAACAAACTTATAAGACATATGATACATCTAATCGAAATAGAATTTCATGCTGATTACGAATTAATAATTCTCATTTTTATATCTTAATTATATATTATTACATTTTGTGAAATATTTTTTCATGGGATAATATTTTTTTTTTCATTTCTTCATAATTTGCTATTTATATAACTCTTGCCTGTTTCCGACACAAGGTCTCTTTGAAGTAGAGCGGCCTCTCTCTCTCCTCCAAGGTAACCTAATAGTCTATTCTTAGGTTCTCCTCTCTCTATTCTTATATATCACTATCTTTTTGCTTAAAATTTTTTCATAATAAAAACAAAAATAACTAATCATTGAGTTTTTTTTAATAACTGATTTTAAAGAGGGGTGGGGAGTATATATTTTTTAAGTATAAAATAAATCAATATTTTATTTTCTATTTATTTATTTTATTATTATTTGTAGTCTGTTTGGCTACTTAGGCCGCTCTACTTCACAAATACATTATAGATTAATAGAAATAAGAGAAAGTAAAGTCAGTATCGGTGATAATATAAATAGCAAATTACCAATTTGGGTCTTGTAGATATAAAATTAATAATCACTTAAATTAAAGTTTTTTAAAATGAATTAATAATAAATAAAATAGAGGTTATAATAAAGAATATTAATGAAAAATTTTCGTTAAGCCATATGTTCTAAAAGAAGTAATAAATTAATTAACATCTATGCTTGTGTTGAGACGCCATTTTCACCTTCTCTGATTGTCTCTAATGATGATTCGATTCACAATTCAATAAAGAATTTTCCTGCAAATTTTCATTAAGGCATCCACTTTAGTAGATATTAATTAATTAAAATTCCTACTTGAGTTGAGACATTTTTTCTATTCTTTTTTTATTTTTTTCTTTTATTAATTTATTATTTTTCTCTTTAGAATTACATTCCCCATCTCATTCTCTTTATCTCTATGAAATTTCGCATTAATTAATCCTATAATAACGGAGATATTAATTACTTATTATAATTTAATTTTTCCTATGTTCGCTGGCAATGCGACGTTGCCATTTAGAAAACGCCCGCTAGTTTCACCGTGCTTGACTTGACAATCATTAGGTTTGAAAAGAATGTTTAAGATACCAAATACTAGAAAAAATTTATTAAAAATAATATAGAAAAAATTCATTAAAAAATATTGAGAAATAGAAAAATCAAAAGGTGGACGGAACAAAATGTTAGATGATGTGAGCATTATTATTAGTAAATTTTGAAAAATGAATAGCCGGTAATTTTAAAATTTAGTTTAAAAAAAGGAAATCAAAGGCTTGAATTAAAAAAAAAATAAAATATTTTTTTTACTTCTATATTATTTAAAAAATTAATTAAAAAAAATAAAAATAAGTAGCAATTCAAAAAAGGTTGGACAAATATTTTATTAATAGATATCGTCTTGGCATGCTCATTTTGTTTATATGTAGACAAATAATTATATTTTTTTTAACTTTTTTTAAGGGGCCCCAGGACATTGTTATTACACAAAGACCATGAGAATATAAGATCAATATTTTGATAAATATTTATTTTTATTATTATTATTTACTATTTCAAATTTTGACCTTTCTTTTTAAATTGAATAAAGATTACTTGAGTTTAATTATGGACTCAGAATTAAATCAATATGAAAATTTCAAAGATAAAGATGTAGATGAAGAAGAAAATAAATCGGAAAAAAATTGTGAAAATTCGGATAATGAATATAATGAAAAAAAGAGTTTGAAAAACGAAAACGATGAATTAGAAGAGATGAGAATCCATGAGGATATTAAAATTGACGAGGAAAATGGGGAAGAAAATATTGAAGAAGTATCTAATAAATCAGATTCAAATAAAGAAAAATTACAAATGGAAATTTCAGAGCATTCGCAAAGTCCCGAAAAGAGAAATTCCCATCATAGTTCTTTAAAAGAAGGTAAGAACATTTTTAATTTAATTCACTGTGGTTCAATCTCCGGGGGATGAAGTGTCTAAAGTAGAAAGAAGGGGAAAACGCATAAGCTCTTGTCCAAAAAAAGTAACAGGCTAAAGCCACCTATATTTATGTAGACAAATAATTTTTTTTTAACTTTTTTTAAGGGGCCCCAGGACATGTTATTACACACAGACCATGAGAATATAAGATTAGGCTTTATTTCCTGAAAATGGTTCCTCCTACTTTTTCTTTATCATATTATTATTAAGTTAATAGTCTAAATTTATTTATTTACAAAGCTTTCTCTATATAGATATGGAGCTAGAAGATGAAATGCCAAATATTTCAATTAAAGATGGCCAATTAGATTTTTATCGACCAACTATGATAGAAGCAAGTCCTATTTACTATTCGGAAAAGCCAAGTAATCGAACAAAACCGAGGAGAAGAAAAATGGAGAAATCAAGAATAAAAAGAAGTATAAATCATAACGCAATTGCTTTAAATGATATTTGGATTCCTGTAACTCCGCAGATGCTATTACATACACTTAAAAGATTGCGTTTTCTCAAGCTTGGACCAAATAAGGTAAGGGGGTTCACATTATTTTATTCCGTTTTTATAAATATAAAAAGAAATTAAATTCATTTCAATATATTAATAATTATATAGATATTTTATTTTAAGAAATCCAAAGAGATACAACGGATAAGCACTTTCCTAGTATCAAATATTAGTAAATTATTTCACAAAGATATGGAATCGTCATATGTATTGCTGACGCCTTCATATATCTAATATTCTTTATAATTTGATCGATCCATATATCATTATATTAAATAAAACTATTTTGATTATACTCAGAAAAAAAAATCTTTCTAGCTTTTGCCAGTTCACTCCAGTAAAATATTGGGTACTAAAATAAAATTTCATTGAAAGATTAACTCCATCATTCTAATTTTAATATTCATTAATTTTCCAGCATGAGATCATTTCCAATTTACGTTTACATTATCCAGTAAGGACAAAATTCAATGATTTGGCTCGAGAATTACGCCACAAACTACGCTGTGCAGTTCAGCGAGGCTTCATTCATCAGAATGGAGGTCATTATAAATTAAATTATAGAGAAACGAGAGGAAATCGTCTTCAAAAGAAGCAAATTAAAGATTTCTGGAGTCATTATCAAGAACTGCGGCCTATAAGTGAACCAAGAGAGCCTTCCCCTCCTAGTGATTATGAACCATTCGCAGAACCCAATTAATAAAAACATTTCCAAAACCATCTTTTAAATATATTATATATATGAAAGTTCTTTAATTCATTTTTTAAAATGTATTCAACATACCTATTTTATTTCATTTAATGAATAAGTGGATACCTTTAGCTGTTAGGAAATAATGTTGAACTTAGTTTAAGTTTAACTCATGGTTTTATCCTGGAATAGATAGGGTAAATAGTAGCATATATTTAAACTAAGTTCGACGAATGAAGTTTATACGATTCTCTCAGGGTTTCTCTCCTTGTTAAAGAATATCTTTAACTTCTTTCATTATCAGTAATGGAGGGTCAAATAAATATATATATGTGACCGAAATAAGCAGGAGCAGAGCCATTAACAAGGTAATCCTCATGATGATAAGGGTGTTGACATTTCTCGCGCAAATGTCTATAAAGGTAAAAAAAAAATTTAAAAAAAAGTCTCAATTAATAACAATTGTTTTTTCCTCCACCAAACCAATTTATAACTTTTTAGAGAAACAAAATCTCATTTTAAGTAATTGGGAGCCACCTCTTAATAAATAAATATGAAAAATAAAAATTTTCATTAATTGACATTCAGAAGCTATTTGTGATTGGAAATTTATTTAATAATCTTGGTTATAATCTAAACTTGATTTTTTTTTTCACGAACTTTATTTGTATATATGTAACAGTGAGTTTAAAAGAGATATAACATTTACAAATCTAATTATGAACATATCCTACATATAAGAAAATATAATAATTTTAATCACAGTGCACTTATTTTTAAAATGAAGGATGCTTTTTTTTAGTGACACAATTCTCGATATAATTTAAGATTCTGGATCCTGTCAACTTGGATAAGAAAAATCATACGACACCTTTTAATAAATAATAAGACGGGTCAATGAAAATTTTTTTTTTAAATATTAATATATAAGAAATGAATTTTTTTGAAAAACAGAATCCAGGGAGTAAGGCTATTTATTTCATAGATATATTATCACGAGACGGTATATTTTATAGATAAATAGCGATTTTAATGATTTATCTGAAAATAATAAGTTAATACAATTTTTAAACATACGAGTATAATCTGAAGTAAGACATATACATTTATTTTTAATTTTAATTATTATTACAATTAAACAAGAGACAAAACAAGTTTCTTTAATAATTAATAATTTTAATTTGAGAATTTATCAAAATAGAAAAGATTTTTACTGAAATTAACTTCGGAGAAAAAAGCTTATTTAAAGGCATCAAATGTTTTGACTGACCTATTTTTGAAATGACTAATATTAATTTATCTACTTATTGCAATTTCTCAAGTGGGAGCATTGACTTTTCTAAACAACGATGATCGGCTTCTAAACGATCAGAAGCCGCCGCTAAAAGACTGAGTTCTTGCAATCCAACAGGTTTCGTAAGTGTTCCAAGCATCATTGATAATTGGGCTGCTATTGATGGACTCTTAACTTTTTCTTTCACTTCTTTATCCTCAGGCATCATCTGTTTAAAAAATTTTCAAAACATTTAAATTGAATTATATTTTTACTTTTTCCTTTTGATTCCTTAAATAAAAAATTATTGTAGTGAAAAGCAAAAATTTTGAAATAAGGAAGATTAGCTAGGTATGTCTAAGAATATTCAAAATAAATTTTGGGTAGCCCCAAGACTAATAGGTATAAATAATAGACAATTTTTCCATTGAGAAAAGTTCAGCATAGCCTAATTTAAAGCTATACTCAAAAATTCTATGACGTTTTATATATCCTTGCTTGAGCCCCCTGTCTTCCCCTATAAGGTCAAAAGTGAATGGGCCAAAATTTTTAACTCTCAGATTTCAACATCTTATGTTCCCGAAAAACAATTTTTGCAGTGTGTATTTGAAATTCAGACGTGTCTTGTGATTTTTAAAAACACACTGACCATTTCAATTATTTAATATTTCTTTTCTTTATGGAAAATATTTCAAAAACGCAAATGGACGGGTTTGATAAAACCTAAGTGTTTTTAGATCATCTCAAGGGCAAGATGACTTAAATTTTTCTAATCTTAGTTTTGAATCCCAAATGTAGTGACTATTATATTAATTTTTATTAGCAAACTGAAAATTTATCTTACTTTGTGAGCTACATGCTTATGAATAAGTCCATCTTGATCAATATAAAAAACCGAAAATCCATCGAACCAACTGAAAAATATAAATTTATAAATAACCAATTATTGGTTAGAAAATAATATTTAACAAATATTAGACATTATTTATAGAAATACCTTTCTTGACTATCTATTTCCTCTTTTATATTCCATAGTTTAAATTTCCAAAACGCTAACATTACCTAAAAATTAAAAGATTAATTAATTTTATTTTAATTAATAACTACTGTTGTGATTTTATTTATTACTTTAAGGGCTGATAATCCTCGAATTCTCCAACGAATTTTCACTGTTCCATCTTGAGGATGTTGAGTCGCTTTAAGAATTTCTAATCTAACATAAGCAAACTTTAAATGTCCTACTATCCTAAGAAGAGCAATTTGTTTGACATACTGATATAAACCTCTATAATAAAAATAATTTTAAAGAAGTTAATAAATAATAATAATAAAATACATAAAATTTTAAAATATTTACACTGTCTTGGTATTCCTGATATTATTTTCAAAAATAATATTTTGATGATAAATGGTATAATCTAAAGGTTGAGTAAATAATTTTGGAAGCTGAAAAATAAAATTAATGAAGAATAAAAAATTTATATATAATTTATTAGGTCTTTGGAAACTACTTTTCTCAACTTATAAATGTGCATTGAATAAGGGAATCAGCAATTCAACATTTTTAGACTTAAGAGTCTTACTAGAGTACATCTTTTGCTCTTTAAAGTTTCAAATGTTAACAAATAACGTAAAAACAAATAACCTCTCGACAGGAAGAGGGGGAAAAAAAAATTGAAGAGCCAGAAAGTTTAGGTTTGATTAAATAGCAATTATCTCAATTTTTGGTAAAATATGATAGGATTAGATTATCTGACCGCAGGTTCTTAATCTTTTGGCCCGAAAATTTGAAGACAAGAATGGAAGCAAAGAAGAAATTTTGAGGAGACGAATTTCATATTTAAATATCAAATGATAAAAATCAAAATGATTCATCTTTCATTTGAAAGGAGTCTCACAAGTTTCTAGGAATTGATTTTTCATCAACACATAATACATATCAACCAAAAATTTGTGCATAAATTCAGTAAAGGTGTCTGTAACTCAATTGAGATTACGATGAATAGCAAATTGAATAATATATAGATATGATAGATTAATTAAAATTTAAAAACGATTTTCTGTTCGGCAGCATTTTGATCAACAAGAATTGGGCCTTTGGTTCCTCTTAGTGGGGTATTCACACTTTTTTACTCCAAGACATGGCATTAATGAATTCTTTACAAAAAAATTTTAAACCCAATGAATGAACTTTGGATACCGAAATCTACAGCTTAATCTGTTAAGCCTCCTTGTGGTTAAATATATTTCTTTTGTAATTTACTCTGCTTTAATAAAAAATAATAAGGAAGATAAAATAAATAAAAGAATAAATTATTTCATTTTTTATATGAACAACGCACATTTATGTTAACTTATTTAACCATTATGATTAAAAAATAAAAATGATTTATAATTTCATTCCAAAAACCCAATAAAATTTAATTTAAATCTCATAAATATGAATGTGAACAAAAATAATTTTTACTAACTGAGTTTGAAAGTACAACATAAACATGATTGAGTTTTTCGGGTGGAGGTCTTCCAGCAACGGGCTCTGGAACATTTTCCTCGTATTTACTAGTTCTTGAGGGTTCACTTTTCGCTTCTTTCGATTCGGCTAATAAAATCATCTGTTTTTCGAAATCTGATAAAAGTAGAGATGGGTCTCGTATTTGTTTTTCTCTAGGATTTAATGAATGGAATTCTAAAAATGATGAATTCAAAACATTTTTGTTTTGTGAATTTCCTTTCTCCTCGGTTAAAATGATATCATCTGGTGACATTTCGAGAGTTTTTACGTGCGCAAACATCGGATTAAAGCAATGTAAAGAAGAATCTAAAATTTTATTTTCAGCATCATTAAAAGGATAAGGCTCTGTTTTTAAAGTCTTTGGTGAAGTTAAAAATTTTGTTTTTGGATATGACGATGTATATTCAACTGGTAAATATTCAGAAGTGTAAAAAGATGTTTGAGAAGGCCGAGACTCATGAGCACTTGATGTGTGTCCTCTGCATTCCTGACTGGAGATGTTTGAAGTTACCGAGAGAATCTATAACAAAAGATATTGGCGAAATGTTAAAAAGAAATTAATAAACTGAGATGGCCAGTACATAACCAACCAAAATATCTAAAATATAAAAAATAAGTGATTTTTTTCCTGCTGAAATATTTTATTCATTTTGAAAAAATTCTTTTTAAAAATGCTAAATGGGTTTATATGACCATTGTACGATAGAATTTGCGTTTTTTTAAATTATTAATGTATGTTCACTCCCGTGAACTTAGAGTTCCTTGGAACCCATAACAGAATTTGCATTTGAAGTCGAAATACGGCAAAAATCTTCTATATAGTTAATTATTAATTATTAATAGATAAAAATTTTTTTCAAATATATATAATGGTCGTTTAGATAGATAATATCAGGAAATGGAAGGCAGACAAAAAAGAAAATACTTTGTCCATTACTTCGTATATACAGATAGTATATAATCGAATTTATATTCAGGAAGCGGGCTAATTTAAGAACATATTGGATAGAAATTATTAATTATTTGCAAAATATATGTTTTGTTCTGGAAATGATGCCTTCCCAATAACATTGAATTAATAATAACATAAAAGAAATAATATTTATAGCATTTTCGTTTTTTGGATTAAAGTTCTTCATCTTGGTGATATAGTTTCTAAAAAATACTAAAACTTTCACATTTGGTTATTATTTGGATTATGTTAGATTATTTCAGTATATTTATGTTTATTTATATAAAATACGATCATTTAGTGGGTTTTATGTAATTAATTTAATATAATGACAAAATTTTGATTTGCTCACTTGAATTGTGATACTATTAAATTTGTAAGCTTAATTAAGAAGATTACTTTATAAATGAGTGAAAGGTTGTATTTTATATCCAAATAAAATGCATATATCAAAATGTTGCAATGCAAATATGTTAAGTTTTTTTATGTATTTTTGTTTTATTGTTAAATGATAATTTAATAGAGTAAATTAAAAAATTAATTAATTTTTTAAAATAACTTATTATTATATAATTATAAAAAATAACAAATCAAAATTATAAATTAATTATGATATATCAAATCAAATTTTAATAATTTGATTGAATTATCTTAAATCTGTATTCGCTTTAAAATCACAAAAAATAATTATAATTTTTGACTAATTAATTTATAAAAAAAATTTAAAGAAAAATAAAAAATATGACATAATGATCAAATATTACGAAAGTCGAAATTATTTTGGTATTACTTACTGGTTTTCGTGCTGAAATTAATTGATTGAACTTATTTGACAATGTTCGTAAACAAATTGCCATTTTTCTTTAGTGAATTCTTTCCAATTTTAAGGGATGATTATTAAAAAAAAAATAAAAAAAAAGATAAAATTGTTAATGCATTTCAACGTATGAGATAACCTAAAACGTGTTTTACCAAAGCACCGTGTTAGGGTTAGAAAGATATGCTAGCGCACCAGCTAGTGGCCGTCATGAGAACTGCATATGGCAAATAGACTGCAAATTATTTGGAACCTAAAACATGAATATTTTTTCAGGGGGTTTTTAAAAAATTTTTATCAATATGAATCAATCAATATCAATATAAATATCATTAAATATGTCTCCATTAATTTTGAATGAATTTTATTTTATATATTACTTTAAAAGAAATTATAATGAAAACTGTGATACCACTTTTCATCATTTAACGATATTTATTTGATCTGATCATATAATCAGGCAAAGTCCTTAGATGTTCATTATACTTTTTCTAAAGGCCCCTTTTCTTCCTGGGCCACAAGTCATCACCATTGTGTAGAACAAGCCTACTCAACCTTAATCCGCAAGCGGGCTTTTATAAACAGCCCGAAATAAATAATCACAAATTTTAATTTTTTCCTGAAAGAAAATTCTTTTTAATACAAAAAAATTTATTCATAAGAAAAATAGTTTCAAATGATTCAATTCTATCTACTCTTGGAAGAAGAGGCAATGGCAAAGATTATTAAGCTGCGGAGTTGCAAAACTTGGGTCGAGTCCAACTTTCCGCATATTTATTTCAACTTTACCAGAAGTGTCCATTTGGGGTAGTAAAGGAAAAGATAATCTCACCCCCAGTATTGCAATCACAAAAAAATGTCAAGATTTTAACGGAAATACACGTTTTGAGGTTCTCTGAGTCGCTAAATGGTCTGTTTGTGAAAAAGATTTCTCAAAAACGAAAAAACGTTCGACGTTAGAATTTTATATTTTACCTAGGTATCCTCGTCGCATGCACTTCTAAGTTTTTAAATGAATTCAGCCAACAGGTACTAGTACTTTACTGATGTACATTTTTAGTTTTTTTTTCGATTTTTTCCCAAAATTCACTCTAACAATATTAATTAAAATTCATAAAACAGTTATTTATTAGATGATCTTTGATATGTAACCCTCCCCAAAATTATTTGGGGCCCACTTTATTATTTATATATGTATTTTCTATTTTTTTTTCGGAAGAGGGATTTGAAAGAACAATTATCAACAAGCGTGAAGCGTTATTGGTAAAAAAAAAAACGTTCTGCTGCATGAGCTGTTTCAAAAGATTGAAAATTGTTTATGGAAGTTATTAAAAAGAGAAGTTGGAATGAGATCTAAAATTGTAGTTCTAAGCGCTTCGGTCAATCTATGAAATAAGATATATAAATCAATCAAAATTAAATGTATATAAGTATTTGTGTAGCTTTATATAAATTCTTTAATGAAGCTATTATGTTATTATTTTTTCCGATACATTTTTTTATAAATACAATTTTCATTTTTATTTTAATATAAAAAGTTCGGAGAAATTAAAATTAAAAAGAACATAAGGGTAAGTAAAAAGACATTAATTTTATAGATTTAAAATTTTATTCTTCTAGAAACTAAGAGCGTGTAAAAAGTTAATTAATATCATTAAATAGCTTATCAATCACACAAATGTTTGGTCTTGGGCAAAAAATAAGACTTAAAAAAAAAAAAAAAAAAAAAAAAA
>JAAAKE020141815.1:0-13395 GCA_010014785.2 Anisolabis maritima
AATTTGGTGATTTCAATTTTTATATAAACTTCCTAATTATCTATTTCCTCATGATAATAAAATAAAACGAGCCCCGGACACGGACATAAATTGCTAGATAAATTTTTTTCCATTATAAATTTATTTTAAGCCGAGACAGAATTTATTAAAAATAAAATACATGTATATATATATAGATAATAAATTTTTTAAAACCGACGTGGATTATACTTGTATATATAAACAAATATCGTTATAATCGAGAGATAAATTTATATTTAAAAATTGAATATAAGCCTGGCCGTTGAGAGGGTGAGGCAGGCGGGGCATATAAGTTATTATATTTAATAAAACTTCATTATTGAATATATGGACGTTTGGAGTGATGACATCCAACCTCTTAGAGCATGCTAGACTTTCACAAAAACAGCTTGCTGAGAACATAGTCCGTCAGTGATGCACAACACTGGAATCTGCGCCAAGAGCCCAGTACTGAAGTTTCATTAAAAAGAATGTATTTAAAATAATATAATTTTGAACCCAGGGGTTCTAGTAGCTCTCTGCGTTTCCATATAATTTTTTACATGATAGGGAGTGACGTCATTTAAACTGTTGTCTAACTTTTTCGTTTTTCCTGAACCAAATTTCCTATCGATCATCGTTTATATATTTCTTATATTCCGGTGAGTATATCATTTTCATGTCAAAAGCAAATATACAAACTTTTTACTTATTACTATATATATTTTTTAAATATTTTTATATGGTATCAATATTTTTATTATTTTTTTTTTTATAAGCAATTTAAAAGTTATTGCGTCTTTTTCATGGAGTGACAGGAATCTTCCTGTCCTCAGGAATAATATCGGACAGTAGAAATTACTCTGGGGGAAAAAATGATAAAATTGAAGTAAAAGTATTGAAGGAATTGAAAAGTTTATGATAAATGTAAAAGAGGAGTGAGGGGGGGAAGGAGAGGACAGCCAGAAAGTGGCTATAAAATCATAATATTTGACAAAATATATAAAGGAAAAATATTTCTTAAGAAAAATAAAATTCTATAAAGATAAAGGTACAGCTTCAAAGCTAAGCAAACAAATTTTATTCCTACTTGGATTTTTTTTTCATCCCTTCCCTCCCCCCCCCCCTCTTAATAACCGTATCATGTTTCCCAATATGTACTTTGCAGACCCCCAGGAGTCATTTTTATCATACCTAAAATATATTGTATAAAATATAAAAAATATCAATTTTGAATTTTATGTGGTAATATACGATTCATTACAAGGAGCCCGCGACATCAATAAGGTTTGGGAAACACTCTAGGGTAAAAGTAAAGTTCGAAAGCTTAGCAAAAAATTTTATTTCTACCCTACCACCTTTTCTTTTTCACATTCTCCCCTCCGCCCCTTGCTACCTAAATGACCGCATCGTAATTTTACCTTGCGTTTTTTAGATATTTTCTCTTACTTGGAGGCCAACCGTATATAGGTACACTCTATTTTTTCCCTTATACAATAAATTAGAAACCAGACATTTTAATGAGCCATTAAATGAGTTGGGAGCACCGCGCCATAATTTATTTTACATTTTTCGCTCCCTAAGGTGGAATTCATCCTCAATCTGTTCTCAACAGAATTTCTTGCCAGTTCAAAATAGTCTTTTCCAAAGAACTTGTTGAACCAGGATATAATTTATCAATGGTGCAGAATTTTTTTTTCCTGGGAGGAGGAGGTTGTAGTAAACAGAAGGGGAAGGGTTTTCAAGAATGTTGTTTATATTAAAGTGTAAAAATTTAGAAACAAATTATTTAATTGGCTGAGATGAAACTTTAATGGAGAAAAGCAGGCAGGGGCAGCCAAAATGAAAGGCTCTGAATGCTACATCAATCCTCCGGAGATATTTATTAATATCATTATACATATGTTTTTTTTTTTTTTTTTTTTTTTTTTTGTTAAAATATTAAATACATGTATTCTGAGAAAATTTTTTTCCAATCAAAGTACTGATGATGGTTTTTAAAAATATGATCGAAACATCTATGGAAGATTGATGGATCATTCATTTTGGCTGCCTTTATTTCTGAATTTAATAAATAATTCTAAATAAATATCTACTTTTCAGACAGCTGGGGGTCATTTTTTTGATATTATATAAAATATAAACATTTCTATTTTGAATTTTATGGGTTCGCGGTGATTTCAGATTCGCAAAAAGGTTTGAGAAACACTGTGTGCATTTTTCAGAGCCGTAAATTATTAAAAGGTTATTAATTTTTAACAAGTTCCTTGGAGCAGAGATAAACAAAGCTCTTACTCGAAGAGTCAGTGGTTCGTTTCTCTGTGAGCGATAAAATTTATTAATTTTTTTTAAGTCTTTTTCAAAATCATTTTATAAAAAATTATAAATTTGATAGTGCCAACAAACCTCACCAGAATGGCAATTTTCTACATTTTTTTAAAGAACTATACTATAATAAAGCCTATAATTTAGGCTACTCTAATCTGTAATTTCATAAAATATTTTACTAGTACTTCAAAAAATTTTTTAATTGCTGGTTGTACTATCAAGATTTTTTTGAGTCCATATTTATATAAATTAATCGGAGCCAACCTAATTATTATATTTGGATTAAGAGCTTTTCCTCTGCTCCATGAGACAGGAACTTGTTAAAAATTAATAAATCTTTTAATATTATTTACCGGCTCTGAAGCCAGACACTCTGTGGCTTGATAACTATTCTTCTTTGAAGTAATTTATACACGTATATGTTTTATCTAAGCCAACAAGGTCCTTAAGAGTTTTTGTTCTTGAAAAAAACTAATACCTGACACGGAAAGTTTAATTAAAAAATTTCCCTTAGAATAGGGTAAACTTTCGTAAGGGTTCTTGAAATATCATGAGAGGGTTTATTAGAGCATAAGTGTCAGAGCTTATTTAAGGTATATATAATACCTTTCAATTCTACTCATCTTAAAGGTATTAAACTTACAATGACAAATCCATTTCCGACAATGAGATTGACATTGAATAGATTTTTTTTTAATATCCGGATTTCTATTATAAAGAAATCGATTGGAAATTATTTTTTTCACTATATTTCCCTGTACATGTACAGGTTGCTTTTTTATTATATACGAAACTATTTCTAAAATATTAAAATTAAAACATATTTCAAATTGCGATAAAAAATTAATAATTTTATAATTAGTAAAAAAACTTTGTTGGAGAGGAAGAAGGGATTAAATTTTTTAAATAATAAATTATATATATATATATGATATGAAATAATCTTTAAAAATATAATTATTATATATCTAATTGGAAGATCAGGAAGGTTACTTTTAATCCGGGTTCTATGGAAGGAATGGTGAGAATTTTTTTCTTTTTTTAGAAATTTTTACTTTGACATACTTATAAACAATTCTAAAAAGTAAAAAAATAAATAAAAATTTTTTCTCAATATTTCCATCCATAAAAGTCAATTTCCAGATTTTCCAATACAAGAGGATTATACTGTCCCTCCTAATATATAACACATTTAACTAATACTTACATACTTTGAAAAAATGCTCCTACCGAGGTTCGAACCCACATCTCTCAGTTTGTACCCAAGCTTGTGCTCAAATATATAAGCTTTTTTAAATTACTTGCCATCTTGTGAAATTGAATCCCATCAGGATTAACTATTTTTCAATCAGCGAGATACAAAGGATTTGTGCCTTCAAATCACAAAATAGATTGAGGGAAATTTATATTTTATATAAAAATTGTGATTTTGAAGACATTTGGAGGTGGAAACACTTCCCCTCTAAAATGAATAATAATATTCATATATATATATATATTTTTATAAAGAAATTATTATTATTATTGGACACTCATTCTTTTAAATCCCGGTCAAGACGCAGACAAAAACAAAAGAAAGATAATTTCATGAGATTCCGATAGTTGACTGGACAAAAAATGTATGTGAGCACAAAAGCGCTTCGAGTAAATAAACAGAAACCCCGCTAGATGCGATACGGTTGAAGTGTTGAGAATGGAATTTTATTTAAATGAATGTCAAAAATAAGGCGTACTTCTTGGTAGCTTCTAACACTTTGACTCCTTCGAGCCCTGAAGACGGCTCAACAAAAGTCAAAACATTTTCTCAAGAGGAGACTATAAAATCAACTTTTGAGAAACCGTGAGCCTTGGTGCAGAGGTGGATGTTTCGCCCATATACCAAAGGTCAGAGGTTCGCCTCCCGTCATGAGTGACAAAAATTTATTTATATTATATTGGTTATCAATTAATATAAATAAATAAGGACGGTCTCTAAATGGCCTCCGATGCTGAAAAAGACTTAAAAAAAACTTTCGAGAATAATAATGTTCACATCTAAATTTTATTATTATTTTTTTTTTTTAAGTCTTTTTCGAAATCTGAGGCCATTTAGACTCCGTCCTTATTTATTTCTATTAATTGCTAGCCAATATAATAGAAATAAATTTTTGTCGCTTAGGACGGGAAGCGAACCACTGACCTTTGGTATGTGAGGCAAAACCTCTACCTCTGCACCAAGGGTCAAGGCTTTATTATTTATAAGAATTGTTTAATAAAGAAAGTTCTCTCTCTAACCATAAGTCTGGATCTCTAATAATTAATTCCAATCAATCATCTTTCTTTTCTTTATTAAGTTGTGGTATTATAATTCATCTTAATTTGGATTAAAGGGCAGGAGTAAAAAGCTTTTCCGAAGGGTGTTGAATGATCAATAAATAATGAAAAGGATTTTGAAACCAACGCCTCTCTTTCTGCTGGGGGTATCCCTAAAGTTGGTTGTCAGGGG
Organism: Anisolabis maritima; assembly: GCA_010014785.2. Lineage (NCBI taxonomy): Eukaryota > Metazoa > Arthropoda > Insecta > Dermaptera > Anisolabididae > Anisolabis > Anisolabis maritima. The sequence goes on from JAAAKE020141815.1 coordinate 4,814, forward strand.
CAACCGATAAGGTCCATTGTCTCCACTGATGAATAGTCGAGGAGCTTTTCTAAACGATTAATTTTTACGCTTATTTACTTATTTATTTATTATCCGTCAAAACGGAAACCGCCATAATAACTACCTTATAATAGAAAGAATTTTAGATTAACCTCCATGTCTAAATTAAATTTATATTCAAGGTTTCTCTCCCCATTTTAATGCTTTCTTTGTGATTGGTTGAAAGGTTTACCTTTGTTTGACCTTGGCCAAAGAGACATCGAAGTCTTAGTGGGGATCGCTAGTGTTCTTTACTTTTGTGGCCCGGGCTTAATTAGAACTTCACTAGAAATTAAATCTCTAATTTGTTCTTTGCCAAAGTTCTGAACTGATGTATTGTTGTAACATCAACCGGCTCTAAAATAGACTATCAAACAACTTCAATTTCATTCTGCTTTTAAAAGTCCTACTTACCTACGACTAAAACCTCTCTCAATTTAGGTTGAATCTCTCTTATTCTCTTGGTATTATTGTTAACGAATCGTTAAAAGCCACGAATTCTTAGTGAATGACTCGAGAACAGTTTGAAAGAAGAAACCTCCAATAATAATAAAAAAAACATTTTCGTTTAGAGCAAGAAAGACTAGCTATTAGAAAAATAAAAAAGAGGGTCCAAACAAAAGTGGAAGCTTTTCGATGACAGTCTTTTCATTTTCCTTAGGGAGTGAGACGGCCCTGTCTTATTTTCTTCTCTGTCTCATCTTGTGCTGAGAATTAAAAAGCAATACTAATAGCTATATGAAAATCTCATAATTGTGAAGAACTAAGTTCTAGTTAACTAGGGATCATTGCTAAATCGCAAAATTCCTCATATTTGATCGGATTGGTGGTCCCTAAGAACAGTTCAGACTTTAGGAATGTAAAATAGGTTAATTATATTTTATTCATGCACGATTATATTACAGAACCAAAGCAAAAATCTAATGCACGAACAAAAACGTTTTACATAAATAGCAACCACCCTGCATTAGAGTACATAATTCGCCATCCAATATTCAACTTCTTTATTTGATGAACTGATGAATCTAGAAGGAGGATGTCATTTGACTCTTGGAAAGTTCGAAACTCACGTGCTCTGGACTATTCCTTAGAATTAAAATAGAATTTTCAGACTTGGATGTTTTTACTTTCTCTTACATATATATGTACCTGGAGTCCAAGCGTCACTCGGGTTTTTTTTTAATGACCAAGAAGTCAATAATAGAGACCTTTGCAATTAGACATAAGACATAAGATATGGTCATTCGTAAGAAATAGGCTCCACAAAACAGAAACAACCTAAAACCTAGCACAACCTATTCCTCGCACCCGAATTAGTAAATACACCAAATTTCATCAAAATAGTTAGATGCTGAAAATTTCATCTTAATCAATAACTAATTTTCCCAAAGATGAGAATTACGAAAATCCAGCAAAATTTTATTTTTAATAGAAGTTTGCACTCTTCAATTGCTTAACGTGTTCATGAAAATGAATGAGAAATGCCTAGTTCAAAAAAAATTAATATTATCATATAATTAAAAATAACCATTTAAGAAAAGGTTACTATCATGAATCTTAATTTTCTATGAATTTTACAAATTCTGCCAGATAATTAGAAAAGAAAAATTTGTACATATACGATGAGGAATATAAATTAATTTTTGATCCCAGCAAGATAGGAAACACCAACTCACTAAGGGATTTTTCGATTAATTGCTCTAGAAGAGCTATAGAAAAATCCATAATTATTAGTGAGTTTGTCATTTTTCATAAATTTTAATCTAAATTGTTTGAGCAAATTTTTAGAAAATCGAAAAAAAAAAATAAAGCTCATCAGTAAAATACTAATATTCTTTCGCCGATTTTATTGAAGAACTTCGAAATGCAAGCGATTAGGGTACCTAGCTTAAATAATATAATAATATAAAGTTTGAGCCTCAAACGTTTTCTCGTTTTTTAAACAGACCATTTTGCGAGATCCATTTTTTTAGACTCATGGGACCTCAAAACGTGTATTTCTGTTGAAATCTCAACATGGAATTTTTTTGCGATTGCAATATTTTTTTACTATATATTTCATGTGAGAATATCAAAAGGACTTATTAGAAATTTAAACAAAGAAACATTGGTCTGAATGACAACTAAGTCTAGTTACCTAAGCTAAGAATGGTTTTTTTATCTTCTCCTATATGCAAGTCTCCCCGTCCTTTTTGATCAAGTGTCAGTTTCTATGACGGTAAATTAAATTCCGGGATTGTCTTACTTTAATCATAGACCAAATTTATTTTTTCCCATATTGATATTTTTTCTCATTCAAACCAAAACTAAAAAATTCCCCCAAATTTTTTAATTAAATTTTTCAGAAAATGGCTTATATTGATAGTCACATCGTTTCATTTCTATAGAATTTAAAGAGGGTTGAATCTTATCCTCTCCATTACATCCGCAAATAAGAAAAGCATTTTTGAATACAAATTAAATAATTTTAATTTAAGGAAGTTTTTTAAGTGCCCTTTATATCGTAACCTCTCTTTCCTATTTTTCAAAGAGTAAAGTCATATATATTCCCTGGATTTATATTCGTCCCTCTTAAATTCATTTTAAAATACGAATAAAACTATATTTGAAATATATATAATTTTATTTCCTTTTCAGGCTTGATATCTTTTATTACTTTTTATCTTTTAAGAAAGAAAATATATTTTCTTTCTCTAAATGTTTTTTCTTTATGATAAACCAATTATAATATACTTACTTTTATCAAAAAAAAAAAAAAAATACATTTATATTTTAATTAAATATTGAACGACTTAGCAAATAAACGTGGATTCTGAAAAGGATTTTTATTAATACAAGATGTTTACGAAGAGGTTTTATAAACATTTTTTTATCAGGAGGTGTATTTATTTAAATGGCGATGAAAATTCTTAGACAGTGTTTAATAAACAGTACCTAATATTTGAGAAGCGAGGTGCGGTAAGGAAATGGTAATAGACGGAGCGGGGAAGTAATGAGCTCGTTATAATCTCTCCTTGTGATTGGGTGAGACACTTGGTGGAGGAAAACTATTACTGACAGTGTTTTAGGATTCTAATTTCTAAGATCCCGAAAAAACCCCCAATGTATATGATACTTTCATATACTATATTTAAATTATTTATATATATATATATATCGTTTTTTCACTACTTTCCTTCCGAAATACCAAGAGAACCAAAGAAGGAGTCTTTCATTAATAATATTTATTAAACAGTTAAATCAATTCTACAATTTATTATTTTTTTATTTTTTAAATAGAAAATGTTTATTTATTTTTCAAATAATTCGATATTATTCATTTTATAGGTAGACCTGAAAGTACCCATTCAGTTTGGGAGTCCAAGACCGTTAATCAGATAGAAAGAGACCGAATGTGAATAGGCCCCTCCTGTCACTCGGTGCATCCATGCAACTCCAGCCACCTGCTCTGCATGCTCCCAAGAGTTTACAATGAGCTCAATGCGAGTTGGGAGAGGGGGCGGGGCACTCACCCCCTCCATCTGCCCTAGGTGCGTTCAAACCACCCCTTCTTTGGCCTTGTTTGGGCAACGTTAAACTTAAAGGCTTTTTCATTTTTATTTTTTTTTTTAATATAAGCCGGGAGGCACGGCCCTTCTCTAAATATAAAATTTTACAAATAAATATAACAGAACTTTTAAATATAATATACTGCAAAAAACATCTTTCATTTTTATTAACAAATAGATGGAATTAAAATGAAATTTAAAATAAAATTCTTTTGATAGAATTAGAAAGTATTATTTTAGGAGAATTAGGGACCTGAGAGACATTTTAATTCACTTTATAAATATTATATAAATTCCATATCTCGCAAAATATAATATTATAACAAGGCCCTGTCCCTTGGTGCATAGGTAGTTGTCTCATCTGACTCACATACCAAAGGTCAGCGGTTCACTTCGCGTCTTGAGTGTCAAAAATTTATTTAAATTATATTAGCTACCAATCCTAGGCCCTAAGGGGCCTGGTTCCATATATATAACAAATGTACATAAATTGGAAAAACTTGTAAAACTTATAAAAAACACTGTGTACAATTTTCAGTTAATTTATTAAGCACAAATTGTAAAGAACCAAAAAGGCTATAAATATATATTAGCTACGAATTAATATAAATTATAAGGAGTCTAAATGGCCTGTCGAAAAAAATTACAAAAATATTTGATTAATAGATATACATACATGTATTTCCAGCAAAAAAGATAGTTTTATTATTTATATCTAAAGCAATTGGTTGCGTCTCTTTTGGACGCCTGTTGCCTCTTTGAAGTGCTCCCTAGATTTATAGGTTTTTGAGAAGCGTCTTGCTATTCTTGTGTTTGAAGGGCATCTCACCCTCCCCACCATACGATCCAGTTGGCAAAATAAAGCCTCCTTTTACCCTTACAAAAAAGGTTAATGATGTCAGCTTTTTTGACCAAAACAATTTGGCAAATTTCATCCAACAGAATCCAATTTGACAAATGGGTCTATTATTTTACAAAATTTTAAAATTTTGTTAATATTGATGTTCTCACCTCTTCCCCTAAAAATTCAATTTCTATCTCATCACTGACGTACTGTAGCAGGTGGAGGAAGTGGGGCAGTTTGCCTTGGCGCAAAAAATTTGTTTGATAAAAAAATACAATATTATTGTATATAAAATTAACCATATTATTTTTCAAGATAATTTGAAAACAGATCGCACAAACTAGTTTTTTTTTTTTTTTGTAAAGAAATAGATAATAAATAAATTCTTTAACGATCTGCTTAGAGGCACAAGTCCTCGGTGGCTAGGTCCAATCAATCAAAGACAAATACAAATTATATAACGCAAAACAAATACAAAAGTTGACAATTTAATTTTTTTTAATATTAAAATTGGAGATTAGATTCACTCATGAAAAAGTTGGTGGTACCACTAGTCTCCTCTTGGATACTGATATACTATCGAGAAAAAAAATATGTTGACATCTGTGTTAGTACTTCACATTACACAAAGGGTCCATTCGACCTAAGTGCCTGGATCTTCCAAATTTTAGAAGAGATCCTCCCTACATACAATTCATCAAACCCAGCTGATCCATTGCGCGTCTGTCCTTGAAATGTGCCAATCACGACGGAAAAACGCAATGTGACCTTGGCCTTAGAGGGGGCTTGTGCTCATTACCATTTCTTTACAGCAATTCGCATTACAGTAATTCCAAAATTAACTCGATAAAAATAATATTTTTAGGAATTATAAAAGACTTGATCTCTATAAAGAGTTAAAAGCGAAAATTGATCAATTCCTTTAGTGGCAGTGATCACCATTTTGAATAAGTAAATAATAATTTATAATTAAACTTGGATATGATTAAGGATAGAAAATTTACGGTAGAAGACAAGGAGATGATTGATTGTCTTCCAAAGACACAAAGACAAGTGACACTTGTAAAGTGTCTTCATTTATAAAGTTAAAACACTTCTCGGAGATTTTCCTAAAGATACCCAAGAGTGCTCTCTTCAAAGTTTGTGGGAAAAAACAAAAGAGCATAAAGAGACAAAGGAATAAGACTATTAGCTTATTGATTTGATTTCACCTATTTGGATTTTATTTAGGGTAAAGAATGGAGGATTTGAAGAACAAAAGTCATAAATCGCTTTTAGAGTTTATTTATGAATGAAAAAGTTGTGGATAAACATATTTTAACGAGTAATCGGATAAAATAAAGTTTAAAATTATTTATTTATAGTATGTGCATTGAAAAGTTAACGTATGGATGAGATGATATCTTCTCGGGAGAAATTTCTCATTTATATTCAAAAGTTGCTTTTTTATTTATTTATTTATTATTATTTTTTTTTTTTTTTTTAAGAATTTAAAAGCATAATAAATTTTAAGATAAAAAAAAGGCTCATACCGTTTATAAAAATTCCATTCATTCTCTGTTGATTAGCTGATAAATGAACAAGGATAAGCCACTAAGGGGTGAGAGCAAATCAGCCTTGGAAAAAAAGTCTCCCTCCAATGCATAAATATGCGAGGAATGTTTTACACCAGGAGTTGAGAATCCACCTCCTCCCGAAATCTCAAAAAAATTACATAGAAAATACTTGTGCATATAATATAAATATAATAGAGAGGAAAATAAATATAATAATAATAATCGGATTAGGTTGAAATATCATATCCTTGCAATATTAATAATAATTTATTGAGTGATTCCTTCCCTCACCTCTCCAGAAAAGAATATTCTGGCTACGACTCGGTTTTATATAGTAAATATAATAATTTATCTTATTTTACAATAGAAACCGGTTGTCATAAATATTTTTATTTTAAACGATGTATTGACTGGTATTTTACAATCTAGAGCAGCGATTCCCAAAATTTTTCCTTCGTTGACCGCCAAACGACGTATCGTAATAAGTACAATCTGAAATAAATAATATCTATCCATTCTTTATAATAACAAAATTTGAAGCTTTTGGGAGAAAATAAATTAGTAATAGGGCATATTCGTCGATCATAACTTAATTTAAATTAATTTTTTAAATAGTGTTATTTCTCTCCGGACCGGCAAAAATTTCTGATGGACCGAGGGCGTATTTGGGAACCACTCGTCTATAGGGCATTAATTGAAAGTCACCAACTATTTCGAGCAAAACCCTAATAATTGGAATTAAATATAATATTTAAGATCCAATTTTATTTTTCTACTCTATTATTGGTCGTTGAACCCCAGCCTATCTCGATTATAAGCCTTAACATTTAAATCCTCAAATCGAATGAATATTCTAAATTTTTATTAAACCAATAATCTTTTTTTTTTTAATTTATAAAATTTTCATCGGACTGCTTGAAGTTTCTCTAGAGATTTTCTAACTGGAAGAGCAAATAATTCAAAAGGCCATAAGTTGTGGGTTGCATGCCTTCTGGTAAGGAAAAACGAACCAATTTGGGCACGCCAGGCTATGTTTTAAGAATGTCTTTTATAAAACTCCCTTTTATTAAACTTTGGAATAAAATTTTGATTCACCAAATGACAATTGTGTCAGATATAGGTATACATACCCACTGCGTGAAATCTTGAAATGTTCTCTTTCAATTTCGATGTGACTTAAACAATTAAATGAGATTGGTTTTAATTCGCCCCAAATGCTGCTTTCAGCTTTCAGAAAGACTCTCCCCTCTCTCTCTTCTCTCTCATGATTACAACTAGATTTCGGATAATTAAAGTTACTTGTTCTATGGGAAATTGGAAATTTCCAATGTTTCAATCTAACAACTTAATTAAAAAAAAAAGAGGAGCTTGAGCCTCAGGACATAATTAAGAACCTCAGGTAATTTTGATCTGTACACTGAATAATGAAAAAAAGTTTATTTCCATTTTATTCCGGATAAGGGGTTCATATCCATTTCTCTCTAACAACTCCTTAAAATATAATGGTTTTTTAAGATTTCTAATAAAAATGTTACATATCATGTCTGTGTTTAGGAAATCCACTCTATGCTGTTTTTACGATTTTTTTTAAAATGAATTTACAAATAGAATATTAAAGTGAATTGGATAATTTTTTTATTCCAAAGTTTAATAAAAGGGAGTTTTATAAAAACATAGCCTGGCGTGCTCAAATTCGTTTTTCTTTACCAGAAGGCATGCAACTCCTAACTTATGGCCTTTTGGATTATTTGCTCTTCCAGTTATTAAATCTCTCTAGAAATTAAAAAATGAATACTCATTCAGCACTAGAGAAACTTCAGGCAAAATAATCGAGATAGGCTGGGGTTCAACGAATAGAGTAGCAAAATAAAATTGGATCTTAAATATTATATTTAATTCCAATTATTAGGGTTTTGCTCGAAATAGTTGGTGGCTTTCAATTAATGCCCTATAGACGAGTGGTTCCCAAATACGCCGTCGGTCCATCAGAAATTTTTGCAGGTCCGGTGAGAAATAACACTATTTAAAAAATTAATTTAAATTAAGTTATGATCGACGAATATGCCTTATTACTAATTTATTTTCTCCCAAAAGCTTCAAATTTTGTTATTATAAAGAATGGATGAATATTATTTATTTCAGATTGTACTTATTCAAAAGTTTATTTAATTTTTGATAGCCCCCACGCGATAGATTAGAGAGAGTGACCTTGTCAATATTGATAACTTTATAAGCCAAAGGCCGTGGGTTCGGATCCCAGGCAGCCCGATGAAAATTTATTTAAATCATTCGTTTAAAAAGTCTATATGGCCCAAGATACCGAAAAGACTAAAAAAAAAAGAATCGCATAGAAAAGATATGACAAATTGTCGCCATGGTAACAAAATATAAATTTTTTTAATCCTTTTTTTTTTAGTATTTTCAGCACCTGAGACCATATAGACTTTAAACAATTCAATTATGTATTATTTTACGATACGAATTATCCAGGCATATTTATTAACACTAATTGGTTTAAATAAATTTTCATCGGACTGCTTGGGTTCCGAACCCTTGATTTTTAAGGTTAGGGATAACCTTCCCTCTGTCCTATTT